>CM060244.1:306657-351921 GCA_030555515.1 Acutogordius australiensis | reverse complement strand
GTGAATAAAATTATGTCAGAGTTAAATAAATTCTAAAAATGTTGAGTAATATAAAAATTTTATCGATTCCGTTCGATCATCTGCTAGCCTCAGTGAATAAATTTATGTCAGAGTTATTAATTCTACAAAAAATCAATTGGCATATTCAAATTCCTTATAAAACCATATCCAAAAAAGATTAGTACCTAAAATTATTAGCAATTTACTTTCAAGCTATTTAGGATCAAAAAACGGATTTTATCACGAATACTATAAAAATAAAAAAATAATAAAAAGTTTAATATTTAAAAAAATCAAACCCCTATCGAATATTTTCGTTTTTTTAATATATTTTTAAACTTTTGTTACCACCCATAGGTTTTATGATATAGAAGCCCAAAATACCTTAAAAATTGAAAAATCTCAACTTTAACGCCGAATACCTAAAAATCTGAGGCATTGGTTAAAATTCTGATTTCATATTGACCAGCGCCAAAAATTGACTAAAAGCCATAGTTGCCATAAATGATCCTTAGGGTCGTCCAAATTTTGTTGTCCAGTGTAATTTGCCCCATCTGTGGTTATTGAATTGAATTAATTTTCTTCGTTTAAATACCACATTTTTGACAAATGTTTAAATAATTTCTTTTAAATTAAGTGCAGTTGAGTTGCGTAATAATCACTGTTTAATGTTTTAATTACAAAATCTTTTTCCCCATCTACAAGTTAAATAAATCCATTTAAAACGTGCCTCTCGAATATGAAGCCCATTTATTTATAGCGAGATATGTTTGTTTTATTACCTCCATAATAAAAAAAAATTAATCGATCAAAATTGATTATAAAATTTATTTGCCATAAAATACTTTGCAATTAAGGGTTTGGAAAATGCAATTAATAAAATTCATAATTTCTAAAAAGTTAACGGAAAGGCAGAAATCAGAGTCTAGGATCCACCCGGTCAGGTGCCGCCAAAGAGCCTAGCCATAATTTGAAATTTGGTCAATTATTACTTTTTTATATTGCATTATTTTGTATCGATTGTTAACAATAAAAATTAATGTCCTTTTTTTTCTACCGATAATTTCAAAGAGAAAATTTAAGTAATTTGCAAGTTAACATTACCGAGCAGCCGCTTTTTATATTTGGGCCTGCCCTAATATGAAAACATAGCTTGTCGTTATTAAGGGGCTTGGCATCAAACTGGGTCAAAATAAGTGCCGTTTTAAGGCTAAGGCCAGACCTGTCAGTTAATTTTATACAATCCGGCCCCTTATTTTAAATATGCTTGGCTGTCCCCATGGATTTTTAAAAAAAAAAAAAGGTTTGAAGCTAAAATTTTTTAAAAATTTCTCAAATGAAAAAAAACAAAAAAAAAAAACTCACATATTTGTGGGGCCGGAAAAAATTTTCCCAAAAATTTAAAAATTAAAAAAAACCCAGCCCTGCGAGTAATTTTTAACCCCCCCCCCCCTTATTTTAAATATGCTTGGCTGTCCCCATGGATATTTAAGAAATAAAAAAGGTTTGAAGCTAAAAGATTTTTTAAAAAAAAATATTCTCAAATGAATACTATGCTTACGAATATGAATCTATCATATTTGTGGTCCAGTATTAATTTTTCCTAAAGTTTCAAAATTATGATAAATTTGAAAAGTGAGCTTTTGGGGTTTTTTTTGCCGTAAAAGTATTTATTATAATGTTAAATTTGGCTCCCTTTAATTATGGCTCACTTGCTTCCCCCAAGTTGAGGAGCAGAAAATGAGCAGATGTTTTGTGGTTTACTGCTTTCCTAGCTTTCATGAGGTTTGGATTAGATTCCATGCAAGGGCAGTTTCTAAAACAATACCACTAATATGAAGTCAGCAACCTGTTTAGCCAGTTGTCTTCAAACGATATGCCTAAAGTGAGAAGAGCCCACGCTAATAAATCGTCGGCGTGCAAAATAATTTTTAATACAACCTGGTTAGCTGCTTTATAAGGGTTAATATGTTGGCGATAGAAATAATTAACAAAATTGTTAAACCATCTAATGTTTTACAAATCGAAAGGTCATAAATCTAGAAGGTATTGATGAGAAATAATAGTATTAAATTTAAGCAGTTAAACTAATATCATATGGAGGAGATTTTAAATAAGGGCTATTTTTAGAACACAGCCTAACATTTAAACCATCTGAAGTAAAATATCTTATTTAATAAACATGCAAAATAATAGAACCAATTATATAACATATTTAAACTAACCTTTATAAAACTTTATCTGAAATAAAAATCGATATTAAAGTTCACAAAGTAGCCTCATATTGCAAAAATAAAGGTAATTTAAAAGTATCTGGAATAATGTATATAAGATAAAATTTATTAATAACAGAATTTATCTATTTAATATTAATACATATAAATTAGAATGCAAGCTTTTTCATTAATAAATAGACATGATCATCTAATTCAAAACCATGTAAATTATTAGCATCCCCTTGCAGCCTCATCAATAATCCTCCAAATGATACATATGCAGACAAACGACTTGCAGGTTCAATTGTAGAATCATCCCCATCTATCCTATATATCTTTCCATACATCACATATTCAAATGCATCAGCACGGCTTGGTATGTGAGTTGATTCAGGGCCTTCACCTAGAGCAAAAAATTGTATCTATGATTTGTTTGTATATTATTATAATTCGTTAAATAAATACCTATGGTCAAGGGATCATATTCACCATCATCAACCATTCCATCTTCTCTCAACGTTGATGCTATAACCAAACGAAATTTATCCCCCAAATCTATAGGATAAATTTGAGTATGCACATCTAAGATGAGATCCATTTTAAACGATTCGCTTTCACAAAATATACGGGAAACACGATCGAACTTCTTACCTTCAGGATCTATATCCTTGACATCAAATATGTCTTCAAATAAAACTCCAGACATGCTCTCAACTTTTTTACATTTGATTAAATGAATGTAGCAGTAAACTGCTATGGCTTATTGTTAATTTTTCTCTGTATAATTATGAGAAGCATAGCAACAAATAGTAAATATAAACAAAAGCTTTTTAATAATTAAATAACACATAAACTATAGTTATGTAATGTATAAAATAATTTTAAACTTTGTTTAAAAATAGTTTTTAAAGTAAATTATAATTTTAGAATTTTTACAAGCAGCCGTAGATTTTAAACAAACAATGCCACCACATACAAATATAATGCTGTATATAAAATTTGATTAAGTAAGACAAAGCCATAAAATAGAAAGATTTATAAATATTATTAGTTTAATTAATATATACAATTAATAAAAATTTTTAAAAAAAATTAGTATAGAATTTTTTTTGTGCTATTGTCAAAAAATATTAAAAACATATATAGAAAATTTCGCATTAATTTATTACACATTTTTTTAAAAAGAATCCTAGTTTAAATGTTTTAAATATTTAATGAATGTATTTAACTTTAATTTTAAAAATTAATGTCAAAATTATGCAATTCGCCGGTAGCTCTATTTTTCAGTCAAGGCGGCATTGTCTGAGGCTGTTGTTGTTGTTTAATGCCCCGTTAATAAGTTGGTTGTAAGATTGAGCCTGAAGGCAGCTAGGTATGGATTGATCCAAAGATCTTTAGGAGAGATAGGAAACCCGCGGATATGAGCCAGTGTTGTATTTCGTCCGATGCTGATTTGCAATCGCAACAGATATTATTTAAAGATGGGTTTAGACATGCTTTGACGTTTGCAAGTAGATGGCAGTGTTCCATCCGGAGTTAAACCAGGTGGAAACGGATGTTCCGGGGTAAAGTGTTTTGTAAAGGGAATACGTGAGGGGTAGGGCCGTTTAAAACTATGTGTAACGGATAGTTAGCTATAGTTTTGTTAATTGCAAAGGGAATACGTTTGAGTAGAAATATTTTTGTTAATGAAAGGCTGTATTTGGGTAAAGCATTGAGAGAAAAATTTCTTTTCATTTGTCTAGATGGGGTAGGATAATGCGTAAGCTTGAAAGATGGCCAGTAGATAAGTAAGATGCAAGGTATTGGTCCGGTAACATATAACGATGGGCTTGTTGGGGTTGCATGATTTCTTGGTGAAGATGTTCATTCGGGGAAAGCTTGTGGAACATGTAGTGGTGCAAAGGGTGGAATTTTGAGAATGTTGCAGTTTTGCAATGTTTGTGCTAGATATATTAAGGACGGGGCAACGTAGTTTAAACTTGACATAAAAATTGCTTTATAACTTACTGTGAGAGTTTCCTTATTTTGGTCCCAAGTAGATCCGGCTATGGCTTTAGTAGGTCGTTCCGTCTACGGATATAAAATTAACATGTTTGTCAAAAATAAAGGATTAAATGTAACGCCTAGAGTTTAAGGGTTGAGTGGTAGGGCAGAATTATTGGTAAAAAATTTTTGGTGTTAATTAACCTGATAAGTTTGAGGAATTAATTCTTAATGAAAAATTGATTACAACAGAGAAAAAAAATCATTAGTTTTTACCTTTTCCAATTTTTAAAAAATTTAAACCTGAGAAGCCCTAAATTTATATTTTATTTATTTTTTTTTAAATTAGAAATTAGTGGGCTTTATCATCTATTAAAATATGTATTTAAAGTGATGGCCCCAAACAGTAATTCAATATGCCTTTGTGATATGGGTTAAAAGTATTTTTAATCATTCAAACGAAATATGGCATGGCCTAAGCCGTTCTGTTGTGACGGAAAATATGTAAGATCACACTGTCAATTCTCTGCGAATACATAAGTTTGGACCTTATTAAAAAAAATCACAAAAAATAAGGTTTTTATCGTTAAAAGTAAAGCAAAAAATTCAGTTTTCATGCACGTCCGTGATCTAAAATTAAGTTTTTTTCTATTTATTAAAAGGAAAAAAAACAGTGTTTTAATTTATTTTTATTTTTCTGAAAAATGAGTTTAAAAACACGTGTGTTGCAGTGTTACTAAAAGTATATTGCATTACCGTTTAGTTTAAAAACACGGTTAATACGTTTTGAATTTTAGATATACTTGAAAATTTTTAATTTCTTTTTTAAAAGTATCAAAATATGTTGAGGTATATTCTTTATTACTTGTAAAAAATTATCTCAATTAAAAACGATTGAAAATTTAGAATATTTTAAAAACCTTATAATATTAATTATCAAACATCCCCATTATATTTTCCAAACAATATAAAAATTCTTAGTTCTTTTTGATTTCTTTCTGGTTGATGTGTTTAGGAAATAGTCAATGAGAAATACCAACATTTTCTTGTTTAATTTTGTTGTCCAAAAATTCATTTTACAGCTAAAATAAAAGTTATCTATATTTAAAACTTCGAATATTAAGAATTTTAACATTTTAAATTTCACATCAACATACATATTAGGGTTTTACAAATAAACTACTTCGATTTGATATAACATTTCTTACTTCTTTTTTTAGGCTAAGTGAGTTTTATCGTAAAATTTTAAAAATTCTAAAAATTTTTTTTTATATAATTTTTAAAAAATTTTTTATGTTAAAAAAAGTATTTCATCTAAAATTTGGCAATTTATAAAATGTGTTTTATTATAAAAAATTTAAATTTGCAAAAATTAAAACTCACTTTAAATGCCCTTGTAATTTATATAACATTTGATTAAAGTTCAATAAAACGGCAAAATGGATTACGTCGTTTGGCCCAAGTTAAATTTTGCCTGGCGTATAATGCTATTATACTATATATAACTTTGATCTATGAATATTTTGGATAGTTTATGGAAATTGTAACAAAGAAAAATGAGGCCATAGTAATAAATTTGTTAGGATTGAAGCAATATAATTCCTGCGCTAAGTTCTAACCCCAAAGGCTAAAAGTATTAAATAGGCTCTTTCACCAATGTAATAACACAGATCAACAAATTTCAATGGCACATCTGTGATTATTTATGAAAACATAAAAGAATTTATCTCCATAATGGCCTTATTTCTTATATTAGTTTCTTCCCGCCTTGGCTCCTTACATCCGTCCATATCAAAAAATGGCCTTTTATGATCAAATTGACAGTCGAGAATACCCTAAAACGAAAAAATTTAAAAATTTTTTTTCAATTAAAAATCCCTTGTAACTTATTTTTATCATCCTAAAAAATGAGAAATAAAATTTTTTCGTAAATCAAGTTCTTACATCAGCATTTAGATAATACTAAATATTTCCAAACTTAAATACGACACGATATATTATTGGTTTTTAAAATTCTAATTAAAGTCTAATTTGCAAAAAAAATTCAATTTATTTTTGTTTTTGGATCTTTTTTTGTTTTTTTGGCATTTCTAAAATTGTCATTGTCCATAGCTAACCAACTAAGTTTGATTAGAAAAAAGGGTAAACGAATTTGAAAATCCCTTAGATGGCAGGTTTGATTCGTAGTTAGCCTCAAAAATTTGTTGACCTGTGTAATATCAATTAAAAGCTGCATTCTCCAAAATATTACTACCACCTGAAGGCATTACAATCATGGCAAAAATCAAAGGTCGGTGTCATTTACCTGCCATAACAGTAGCCCCTTGCATTTCACCTCTCAAAAAAACCAGCAATGCCCGTTATGGCATCCATCCGGGAGCGGTTTTTCTGGCCTAAATTAAATCTTAAATTTCAAAGTATCTTTAATTGTTTGTCATTTAAAATTTAATGACTCTCTGCTGGCTGAGCGTGTCGCGATGTATTAATGAAGAGAGTAGATGACAATAATTGCAAAATAAAAATCAAAGTTAAAAACGGTGAAAATATTTAATTGTTTTAATCAAAATAACCTTCAAAAGCCTTTCCCTTGTCAAACTATTATTACTAAAAACACGCTTATTTTCTATATTTTATCTTAAAAATTTGGGTGTTTGGTTTTTAAATGGTAGAATTCTACAACTTAATTAAAAATATTTTTGCATCTAAATACGTTTCTGCCAAATCAGCGAAAATCATATGCCCGCTCGACCGGTTGCAACCCGAATCAGTTTGATCAAATTAAAATTATAAATTTTGGGCTGAGCCGATCCCGCTATGGCTAGCAAAGCTTAACATTATAATACAATTAATTGTTGTTCATTAATAATACAAACTTGAAGATTAAAAACTAAATAAGACGACTGTTTTCTTTGCATCTAACTTCTTTCAAAAAAATCCTTTCTCGCATTTATTTTGAAGTTAAATAAGAGACAAGAAAATTTTTGAATAAAATAGTTTAGGAGGGTTTATAGATCATTCATTTATATCTAATTTAATTTAAATTTAGAATAAAAAAAAAAGAAAAAAATTAAATTTCATAAATTTAGAATTTTAAAAAATGCATGAAAAAGGCAAATTAATTTTTAACGCACCACTTTTATACAAACGTATAAAGTAACGCCTAAGCTTTATAACCCACTAAAGAAATCACAGTCAAGTTTTGTGAATGCCCTTTTAACCCAATTATTAAATAGTATATTGAGATACATTAATTGCAAAAAAATCATATATGCCTATTTGAAGTCAAATTAGAATTTAATTTGATATTTTAGATTTTGGAAACTTTCATCACAAAAAATTTTGTTTCTCTTTTCTAGAAATTTTTTGTTTTATTTTAATTTATGGGTTATTGTGAAATATTGCTTAATTTTTGATACAACCATGCATCGGTTTACTACTTAAAATTGAATAGTTTTCAGGTTCCTCTTTCTTAATCTTTTTTTATTATAAAAGCCATAGGCTCTTTCACGGTCATTCTCCACGCTATTATGCTATTTAGATTTGGTTCATTGTAATTGTAGCTTTTGATGCTAGCTGTAATTTTCTGTACCCTAATCTTAGTTGATTTTATAAGGGGGGATGGTGGGGGGGGGGGGGGGGGGGAGGAGATAAGGTATTTAATTAGACATAGAAGTTTATATATTGTCATATAGGACAAATTTTCATTGCATTTTTGACCTTTCGAGTTTCATGTGTATGTACATAGAAATACTTATGTTCAGGGTTGGTAAAAATTCCGAACTTTCCGTTCCCTTTCTTTACAATGGATTTCCCTTCCAAGTTCCGTACGTACGGAACTCTAGATGAAGTTCCCTTTTTATTTTTAAATTTTCTTCTGTAAACCTTTCCGGAAGGGGTTCCGGAATGTTCTTACAACCATTTTTAAACTTACTAGTATATAAGGTAAAAAATAAAGTTTATTTAAATTATTACGTGGTAAATTATTGACTAGGAACAATAATCATCTTTCAGGATTTAATGTCTGAAAACTTTATGAAAATAATAATAAATTTAAAAAAAAAATTAGAACAGTTATTATTTATTGAAAAAGTTTTTAAAGTTAACCTAAAAAAATGAAAAAAACTGCCATTTATGGGTGATTTTACTATTAATATTAAAGTTTAATATACACAAAAGACTAAAGGGGCAGTAACACAATAAATTGTATTAGGCGAGTAATTGTAGTATATTACAGTAAAGAGCTTATACACCATACCATTCCATTTACTACTACTATACTATTATAGTAGTAGTAGCACACTTGCAGCGGCATAAAATTTGTACAATCTTATATTAAAGTTTTTTTTTAAATATAGTAAAGTAAAGGCCTTAAAAATTTTCCACCAAATTACTATTATAATAAAATAATGAAATGATGGCGTCTATGTAGAGTGTATACCACATACAGCATATTCTCTCCGTGCGTAACACAATGGGTAAGTTTTGTTATTTTTCCACACTTTATTATTAGGAATGAAGACCATTCCGGAATGCACTTTCTGAAATGGTATTCGGGAAATGAAACGGGAACCGTTCCCGGAATAGGATTTCTAGATCTCATTTCCAGGGTTTTTAAAATGGGAATTTTTTACAACCCTGCTTATGTTCATTTTATTTTTTAAACCTTTTATAACTAAAAAAAAATTTTCCGAACATATTAATTCTATTTCTTAAATTTCTACAAGGAAAAAATAATTTTTATTGGCAAAAAAACATAATAAATTGTGAACTTGTTTTAATTTTCCATTAATATCAAAATCGAGGTTCGAAAAACAATATTAAACTTATAACTTGCGTCCACATTATAAATTTAATTAAGGTTCATCAACATCTCTTTGCGTAATGTTTTTTTCAATTATTATATTCTTGGATGCGTTTACACGTTGTTCGTTTTTTCAAAAAAAAAATTTAAAAAAATTTATGAAATTTAAAATTTTTTAACTTTCAGTTTTTGCATCGGAATTTATTAACTATTGATTTTACGATAATTTCTAACACTATCAAAGCATTCGCTTTAAGTTCATTTTAAATCTTCTTGAAAAATTATTTTAATTCATAAATACAAGCGGATTTCTTAATCTAAATCATAAACATAGAACATTGAACCATTTTTATTTTTTTTTAAAAAAATTCTTTGTGTTTTAAATGAAATGAATGCGCGCGCCTATAAAAAAATAAAATTTTTTTATGAACTTTAATAATAAATCTTTTGTAAATTTGCAGGTAAATTGAAATATTAAATTGAAAGCGCTTTGATTTTAAAATTTTTAAATAAAAATGTAAATATAATAGGCTTGAATAAGACTCTTAACTGTTGGCCATACTCAAAATATTTTTTCGCAAGGTCAGTTATTTTTTAATTTTGCTTAAATATACTTATTCATTAATTTAACTGGATATTTTGATCCTAACGTGTAACAATTTTTATTATTTTTTTTCATAAACTGATTTAACGTGTTTGGCCAGTTAGGAGAAATAAAAAATTTGAATAAAAACCGAGAAAAAGGTAGTTATGATATTAAACGAGAGTTCATTGCTGAGTTAACAGATTGAGGTTTAAAATACCTCGTTCGTTATTATATAACTTATCCTTCATTATAAGCCTCATCTATGTTCAATTAAATATACAGTTAGGAATTTACTTGATTACAATGTTATTATACAAGTTTAATAAAAAAAAATGTTAATTTGAATATTACGAAAATTCATAAACATGTATTGATGTTTTATTCTCATTAAAAAATTTATTCATAATTTTTTGAAAAAAAAAATTTTTATTTTTGATTTTTATTCAGAAATATTTCTTTCTTTTTTTTGAAACTTTTGAGATATGGTTTTTAAGCAGCAAATCTGTTGGATTATAATATTCCCACTAATTTTTGGATTGAATGGTCAAATTTAGCCAGTTTTTTTAGATAAAAAAAGTGTTTAGTTTTAATAGTTTTAACAAAAAAATATGTTTTTTGGAATCTGAAAATTTGAATCAAAATGGCGACGTATGATTTTAATATAATTTTAATTATTTATCTAATTTTATTTTTAATATTAATGGCATTTTCGCAAAAAGTAGCCAATCTGAATTGATGAAATTAAAAAAAAAAGGGAATTTATAAAAACAAAAATGCAAGTTCTTATAGTAGTGGATAAGAAAATTTTTTACTAAAATTGAATCAAGAGGCAAGTTTGGCTAAATAGTTTTAAGTTTTATGTCTACACTAAATTAACCATATTTTATAAAATTTAAATGACCACACATTATAAATAGAGTTATATTAGGTAAAAAAATTTTTAAAAACATGTAAAAATATAGTAATTATAAATTTATTTTATAAGCACAACTAACGCATATAATAAATTATTAAAAATCTAAAAATTGGTTTAATTTCATTGTAATTATTCAACTATTAATTAATTGACCAAATTTTAACAAAACATGTTTTTTGTGTGCCGCTATATCTTCCTCAAATCTTTTTGAAAATTTTTTATGTTATATCTAAATAAATCGCGAAATAAAAAGAAAATTATTTCGAATTTAGCCGCGACCTATGGACCCGGAGCACCTGAAAGGGATGGCAAATCAAGACATCCTTACAACATTAAATGGACGGGATCACCATCCAATTCAACCTGCTTCGTAGAACATTATTACATCTACAAGGAAAATCTCGATAGGTTTTTCACAATTAAAACGTATGTTGGAAATGTGAGTAATTATAATAATCTTACCGTATATTCGTTTTCGATTATTGGTGACCTTTGTTTGAAATTTATTTAATCCCCAGCCCCTACCCCCTTTATGCATTAGGCCACGTTCAAAATCTAATTTGATAATAAAAATTTCTATGTGTATCTTAAATTAGATTAAAATAAAAATTTGAGTCAAAATTTATTTTTATACCAGTAAATGAATAATAACAAATAACACTGGACAACAAAGAAAAACAACATAAACGATATTTTAAGGGTTTAGTAAAGAATTTTCTTACGATAACGATCCCGGGCTTAGTTTTTTTTCTAAGGACTCTAATTTTGTTAAACCGCGTCCAAAGTTCAGAAGAAACTTCAAAAATTTCTTTTACTATTAATTCTACAAAAATTCTAATGGCATATCCAGACTCCTTATAAAAAAACATATCTAAAAAGGGTTATTACATAAATTTTTAGCAATTTACTTTCAAGTTATTTAGGATCAAAAAACGAAGTTTATGAAAAAAACCACTAATTTTACAAAAATGAAAAAATAAAAAAAAAGTAAAAAAAAATTTTAATTCCTTACGTATAAATGAATGTTTTCGTTATTAAAATATAATTTTAAACTTTTGTTACTACCCATAGGTTTTATGATATAGAAGCCCAATATACTCCCAAAATTAAAAAAAACTCAACTTTGACACCGAATATCTAAAAATCTAAGGACTTGGCTAAAATTCTGATTTCATATTCGTGATCAGCGCGAACTTGACCAAAAACCATACCATGATGTTTAGGGTTGTCCAAATTTTGTTACCAATGTAATTTAAAAAAATTGGGGGGGGGGGGGGGGGGGCACATAATTACTACTAGGGTAGGGGTCTTGCTTTTATTACGCAAGAAAAAAATTGAATTGTTACGTGTCTCACACGGCATAGTGAAATAGAAAGCTGAAACCCATTTTTTATTTTTTGAAACCTAGAAAAAATATATAAAATTAAAGATTATTTTTCTAAACTTTGTATATATAATTAAAAAAAACAACATAAACGATTTTTTGAGGGTTTTGTAGAAAATTTTTTTGCAATAACGATCCCAGGTTTAGTTTTTTCTCCAATGCCTCCATTTTATTTTAAACCGCGTCCAAAGTTCAGAAAAAAATTCACAAAATTTTTTTAACTATGAATTTTTCAAAAAATCTATTGGCATATTTAGATTCCTTATAAAAAACATATCTAAAAAAGGTTATTACCTAAAATTATTAGAAATTTACTTTCAAGTTATTTTGGATCAAAAAATGGATTTCATGACGAAAACCACTAATTTTATAAAATAAAAAAAAATAAAAAAAAAAAATATTTTAAAAAATTTAAATCCCTTGCGTTAATAATGAATGTTTCCCTTATCTAATTATATTCTTAAACTTTTGTTACTAGCCATAGGTTTTATGATATAGAAGCCCTACCCCAAAAGTTAAAAAATCTCAACTTTGACACCGAATAACTAAAAATCTGAGGCATTGGCTAAAATTCAAATTTCATATTCGTGATCCGCGTCAAAAACTTGACCAAAAACCATAGTTGCCATAATTGCTGAGGGTCGTCCAAATTTTGTTGTCCAGTGTTATCTGTCAAAAATGAAAAACAAAAATTTGTGTTTAGTCGTCAGCTTTATATCTTATAATATGCCATATAGGTTACTCACTATTCCGATAACATTCGCTGCAATCAAAATCTAAGTTACTTCGTGTCGGCTGTGTACAACGACGGACAGACGAGGAACAGTTCGAGCAGTAAATTAGGACTTGGTATGGAAAACTACAGCTAATTTTTTGGCCACTTTGCAAAATGAGTCTTTTTTTTTGAAAAATTATAACAGTTTTAGAAATTTTCAAAATTTTATTTTTATTGTCAAGAGTTTTTTTCAAAAAAAATTATTTTTAAAAATAGGTCATAATGAGCTTTCAGTAAAATTTGGCAATTTTTAAAAAGATGCGTTCATATACAAAATTAAATTTTTAAGAATTTTGTATAAAAAAAGGCTCACTCTAAAAACCTCTTCGGCACACCCCTTTTATACAAGATTTTCTTGTTTTTCTTTTTAAATGACCCTCAAGAAAAAGTAAACGCCCATAAGATATGGTTGCAGTCATTTATTTAACTATTGATTGACCAGGCTCAAAGCTGCTTACTTTATTTGAGTGTAGAACGCAGGGGACCCAAATTTTTACGAATCAAAAATCTATAAAATAGCGAAAATCACGAAAGTATACTCCAACATTGTGAGATAGTTCAGGATTTTAAGCGAGTTAAATTAGGGTTGAATAAATAATCGGTTGAGAGAAAATTTATAACGTGGTTAGGTTAAGATTTAGGCTAGTTTTAATTACTTTTGAGAGGTGTGAGTAGAGTTTCGGTAAGGTACCTCAAATTAAGAGTGAGGATGGCTTACTATAATAAGAGTATGGATCGCTAAGGTTTAGAGCAAGATCCTCAAAACGGTAGCGTTAGGCTAGTTGAGGATGAGGTTTAAGATCATAATGGTCATGTAATTTTTTGATTGGTTGACCAAACAAATTTTTTCCGTACTGATTGAGGTCATCATTACATAGAATATATCAGTGTTATTAACTTTTTCATGAAAAATTTATTAGTTATGGTATAAAAAAAGTTTACCTTTATTTTTCAATTCTTAGGATTTTTCGGTGTGTCAAAATAATCATCATCAATGCCAAATTTTTCCACTTAATTTGTTTGGTTATGCATATAATTGTTCAAAAAATTTATAATTTTTAAGGTAGGACGAACTCTCGGTCTTATGATAGGCATAATATTTAAATTAAACGATACAAAACGATATAAGAGGTTTTTAATGAACTACATATTTTTTATTGTAGGGAGATATGAAATATGCTACGGTCCGCTAGTTTCCCCCCCAAAAAAAAAAAAAGAGGGCGGGGAAACCAAAAAGGGGGAGAGGGGGGCCCCCGGGGGGGCACCATCCAAACCAAAGGGATATTTACATCATAAATATAATAAAAGAAGGGCCAGCCACCCCAAAAGTTGCCAGTAATAAAAAGAACAGAGAGGGAGAGGGAGGGGGGGAAATTTTTTTTGGGGGGAGAGGGGTTTTAAAAGGGAAAGGGGGGGGAGGCACCCTTTTAAAATTTTGTTATTTGAATAGGTGGAATGGTATTGTCAACTGCCGAAGTGTGAATGTTTTTAATTTTTGGGTGGGGGTTTTTGGTTAAAGAAAGGTTTTTTTTTTTTGTTAAAAAAAAGGGGGGGGTTTCTTTTTTTTTCCGGGGGGGGGGGGGGGGGGGGGGGGAGCTCGAACACGTATGGTTAGTGGATAAGCAGGAAGCGAGATATTGGTCTGAGAGCATCTGGCTGTGGGCTCGTACTGGTGTCCGCTAGGTAAGGGGCATATTGTTAAGCCTCTCAATTCTATAATATAATTGAAGTGGCACCCGATTTGTAGGAAATAATGCAGTTTGCAATTTTACAACCTATCCAATGTTGAAGGCCAGGGTTATATCACCGGCTAAAACACTGCCTCCTCTCATTTTGCCCTTCTCATCTGTTGAAATAAATAAAATATTCGTTTGGGCGTCTTATGTAAGCTTCGGGAGGCGAATAATAAACCCAGACTAGGCGATTTACAGAATCCTGCCTGCAACTGCAATTTGTGTATAGATTCAAAATATAAAACCGACCTCCCGATATTCGAGCAATTGCGTTTTTTTCATATTATTTCACATTCAGAGCTGGGTAAATTGCCATTTCTTGATCAGCACCTTCGTTGAAGGTTTTTGTAGCTTAGAAATGAGATATCAGTTAGAGAACTGAATAAAAGCCTGTTTTTGGGCTAATTTTTTTTTTATAATTTTTCTAAATTAAGGGGGAAGAGCCTTAATCAAAAACACAGTCCATAAAATTCATGATTTTTTGCTTCTTTGCATCTATTTATAGTTAGTATTTTTTTTCTGTCATAAAATTTTGAAAAACAAAAATATGAGCTTAGTCAAAGAATGGGCTTTATTACATTTTGCACATTTATATCTGTAAAAACTAAATTTCATAGATTTTATATTTTCAAACTTTTATGTGACTTTTTAATTTTAAAACTCACTTTGCTCTTATATGTTTGTGGAATGAATTTTAATTAGTGGGAAATTGATGAAGTCTAATAGCTACTATTAAGTAATCGATGCACATTTTTGGCGTAGGAGAGGGGGGTTTTTGGGGATGAAACCCCCTCCACATGCCATATCCCAATCCAAATTGACAATTTTTAGTGCCCCCCCCCTCCCCAAAACTAAAATATCAATTAAATCCTTGGCGTATTTGATATAAAATTTAACAGCGTAGATTAAAGATTTAATCGCCGCTTATTTTTGTTAACATGCTAAAAAATCACGGATTTTAAATACACTATGTAAAATATTTAACAATATAAAAATTTATTGCATATAATATATCAATAATATAATTTTCTTAATACCATATATGTTTGTTTATATAAACATTAATTATAAAAGTCCTTTATGATTACTCAAATTTTAAAAAGCAAAATTAAGTAACGATCATAAGAATCAAAGCTTTACATCTTGCTACGGCCTTGATGCACATTAAAAAGGGATTGATTTGAGTATTATCAATATCAGTTTTTTAACATCTAACTAGCCGTCTCTTACTACAGCTCAGTGGCAAATATCCCTGTCCTACGCGCAGGAGGTTGAGGGGGTTCGATTCCGTGCCTAGGTCATCTTTTTTCTCCATCATTTACAACTACTTTGAAGATGCTGATGGACATGTTAAGGCAGTTGACCCTTAACCATAGACCTAGAGTGTATGAGTCTATGTTTTAGCCCGTTAGTAATATTAAATTTCTTGGGCCGAAAAGTGAGTTATATTGAGCCTCAATATGGGGAATGGTATGGAAGGAAACCTCAAACCAGTGTGTTTTTTGTATTAAATATATGTGTTTTATTTCAAAACTTTAGATTGTTTTGTCGTTTAAACGTGTTAAAATCTTCAAGAAAACGCAGCATTTTCTTTTGTATCCCGTCTTGATTTACAATTATTAAGTAAGCATTACTAATCAGAGCTGAAGAAGAAACCATTTTAAGACGACTATTTCTTTGTTCTTTTTTTTAATAATATTAATAAAAATAAATAAGTTGTAATCGAGAAATTCTTAAAAAATATTAACTCTGCAAAAATATCATATCTATTTATATAAGCCACTTTAAGAGTTCATTATTTTTAAATTATAAAATTTAATAAAAAAATTTATAAAATTAAAAAAAAAATTGTATAATATAAATAAAATATTGATAAAATTCAAATAATTTATAAAATTATGGTTTTTTTTGGATGGAATTATATTAAAAATATCGGAGTGTTTAAAATTTTTTTGTAAAAACAAATGAACTTTGAAACTAACTTAATTTTTCAAAACTTTTATTGTATTTTGGACACAAAAATGGGCTTTCGTTTTCAGCTTTGCTTCTAATAATGCTGACAAACAGTGATTTTTCTATATTCTTAAAATTTTATTAATTAAAAACTAATAAAACTGGTGATGGAATATGCGTACAAATCAAATAAAATTATTTTGCATTCCAAATATAGCTTAAAAGCTCCCCAAGTTTGGTGCCGGTCCGCCCGAAAATGAACTTACTCAAACAAAAAGCGAGAGGAGCGGTCTGGCTTTATAAAAAGAAAACTATGGGTCGGGTGCGTCATTCCAATTTTCTAATATCTCATTTTGCCTAATTTTTTTTCAAAACTCTTGTAACAAAAAACTAAAAAGAATAAATTTTATTATTCCAAAATATATATTTTTTTTATTTATAAATTTTAAAATATAATTGAAGGCATGCAATTTTAAAGTTTTTAGGCCGTAGGAAGGTCTAAAAATGGGCTAAAACCTAATTTTTTTAGCCGACCTAACTTATTTATTATTTTCCTTAGAAGCCTTAATAACTTGCGAGCCGTCAACCTAAGTTTTTAAAATAGGCTTTTAAACGGACAATGGCAAAAAAAGTTGGTTCCTATAAGAGAAGATAGAAATGAATAGTTTTTTAAATCGAAAAGATACTTATTAAAATTCTATTTTAGCTTACATTTTATATTTCCCTAAGAATTAATTTTATTAATTTATTATGGATTTGGCCCAAAAATGGAATTTTTTATCAGCTTTGCTTTCAAGGTTATCATTTAGGTCAACTATAAGTAAATAACAACTTCAACTAAATTTTTTTTTGCATAGTGAACTCAAGGATGTATAGACGCGGCAAAACACAAATTAAGTAAAAAGCTTGGATTTTCTTCACGGAGCTTCAATTCTAAGTTTTACAGCCTTTTGTATTAAATTAAATTTAATTTTATAAAATAATAATATCAGGAGATTTGGGTGACATATTCTAAAAATAAGGCAAATTCGAATGCATTTTAACATATTTGGTTAAATCTTTTTTTCAAATAGACTTTAACACAAACACACCTTCGAGTCTTCCCACAACCGGAGAATATTTCGTTTTTAGAGCAGATAAAAATCAAAAAATTAGGGTAGTCAATAAAACTTTAATTTTTCATTGACTCTGGCCATTTTTTTACCCTTAAAAAGAAATCTTAGCCTGTGAAGTAATTATTTTCGATGAATACTATATCCTAAAATTTGAGGTATGAGAGTTTCTTCCAGACCTTTTTTCTACCATTTAGACGGCTCACCCGTTTTGTGACTCATGTTAACTCTATGGCGGGAGGTGCCACAAAGTTATTACGAGATTTTTAAGCGTCTAAGCTATCAAAAGTACGCAGAGCTAAAATCCATTTTGCGAACCACATTTTTGGTCCTTTTTCCTGCTCATTGCTGTTAAGGAAAAGAGCCAGCACTTAGAGGAAATTATTAAACTTTTTCATTTAAAAGGCTTACACTTAAAGCGCCAGAAAAAATAACTATATTTTATTGAAAAAACGCTTTTTTAAATTTCTAAGAGAGAAGGGGTTTTTTGTTTATAACAGGGCTGGGAAAACAATGAGCCAAAAAACTTTGGCTCATTTTTTCCCCTAAAACATAAAAAAAGAAAGGGGGGCAAAAATAAAGGGCCAAAATAAGAATTTAAAAAAAGCCCTTACTAAGAAAGGGGCAAAATAAACCCACAAAAAGGGCTTTTAAAAAGCCCCAAAAACCCATTTTATGTTTTCTATAATAATTTCAAAAATTTTGATGGGTGGGTTATTTTTTCTTAAAGCTCCTAGGAGTTTTTTTTAAGAAAAGGGGCTTTTTTTTAAACATGCCCCTTTTCTTTAAGCAAAAAAGGGGCTTTTCTTTTGCCACGCCCACGAGTTTGTGGGCATTTGGAAAAAAAACCCCAAAAACTTGTTAAAAAAAAGCCCATTTAGTTTTTTTTCCCAGCCCTGGTTTATAAGGCTTTGTATGATAGACTAAACTCATTTTTTCGGTTCTAAAAAAATGAAGGATTTAAGCTTCAAACAAATATTCTGTAGTTTTATATCTTTTTATCAATATTTTCTATTTATTTATCGCCAAGTAATTTTCCTTTCTTTTAAAATAAAAGGGCATGAGCTTCTTTCCCTTTATTTGGCTCGAGAAATAAAACCCATAATTTTGCCCTCCACTTCTTACATCGCTGGCTAAATTATTAACCTCATGAAAATATAAAAAATGCAATAAAAATCGCCTAAAATGACAAGACTGCCCACCGCATTTTTTCCTAAAAAACATTTCCACCCCCTTTACCACCCTCCTTCCCTCCCAAAAACCTCTATAGTGCTCCTGGGTACACAATATACATACCCGATAGCAAAAAAATATTTATGAATTAAAATTAATGAAAGGGGAAGTACAATAGCTGCAAAGAATTAATTTTAAAACGATTTTTAATTAGATTTTCTATTCCTTTTACTCTCTCCCTAATCATTTTTCTTTCTTCCTTGATTTTTTAAATTTTAATTTCTGTCGTCCTTTTGTATGCGTTTTTGGTTTGGTTAATTGTTATATATATATGTTAGGACGGGTTCTTTTTTATAAAAAACCTGACGACAGGTCTAGTAAGAGAAATTCAATAATTATTTTTTCGTATTTTTAGATATATAGCTCTATTCCTTTCTTCTTCCTCTTCTTTCCTAAACGAATTATCACTGTAGCAAGACCATTGCACGCAGCAGTTAGAAAAAAGAGATGGGGGGGGGGGGAGTATCACCGACCAAAAAAAATTTTGGTTTTGAAACAATTACTTGTATATATTGCCATTTTTTATAAAAATTTTATTTTACAATAAAAAATATCAAAAAAATGTTTATAAAAAATTTTGTGAATTATTGACAGAGTTTTTTTTATGTGGATACCTAGCGATATATTCCTTTGGATAGTAACTACAGGTGCTATCTAGAAATTACAGGTAGATATAACTAATTTGATTTTGGTGTTTTTATTTGTATGTAAATGATTAAGATTTTAATTGAATCTAGTAAGAAATCTGGGGTTACCATTCTAACTAAACCAATTACAAAGTTAGATTTTGAATAGATAAATTAATGGCTAAATTTAAACTTATTGACAACTTGTTTTATACACAAGAGGTCTCAAAATTTGGAGACGTTTCTTAAGTAGTTGTACAGTACTATGCCCGTGAAGGATCTGTCTAGGGAAATAGGAGCAAGACCAAGATATGACCAAGCCTAGGCTAAAAGCCAACCTGCTAACAAATCCTATTAGTTTAACCGTTTATATTAATTGCTTTACTCAGGATCAAAAATGTCAAAAGCCCTCAACGGGTATAGCGTCCCTCTGATAAAAGCATAGGATATGGCGAAAACATTCAATCCATTTATTTAATATCCTCTTCGCAATACCAATTATATATTATTATTGTAAAAAGAACCTTTGAAGGAGTTTTCTATTGACCTTTACATTTAAGGATCGGCATGCCCAGTTATAGTTTTGCTTCTTTTAATTCTACGCCAGTCCCAAAGAATTAAATGAGATTTAACACGCTCACCGGTGACCTGGATTTTTAAGCCAAGACTCTAAGAAAATTGGAATTCGGCTTTGGGGTTAGGTAGAGGTCACTTTAACTACTAACCAGATTGGCTTGCTTCCTAATTTCAGTTTAGAGTACAACCAAATTTACATGTTCTCATATTTGACTATTTCCTAAATTCGCAATTACTCCAAAAAAACTTTTTCGTCTTTTTATTAGGGAATATGGGTTAAAGTTTTGTTTAGAATTTTGCTTGTATGACCTCCTTTGGCACATGTGGACATGTCATAGCACACAGGAATCCTATATGCCCCTGGTTCTAAATATGGCATTTATAAGTTATTCTGAAAATTTTTAAAGCTGAGCTGACTGATGAAAATTATGTGTTTGGTATAGTTTTAACATCATATTTAAACTTTAGTATAAATTCAAAATTTTAATTTTACGGCAAAAGTCAAATGTTTAAATACTTAATTAAAATAAGGTGGTCTTTTTAAAAAAAATTATAAGTTCTTAGTTTGCATAAGGTTCTTATTTTTAATGGCCAAACTAAATGTTATAAATGTCTCTAAGACACAAATATAATGGATATACCTATAAAATTTATCTTGCCTTCCCTTTTAATTTAAATTATTATATAGAATTTTTGTAAATTGGCAAGCCTCTGAATACCTTTAAAATAAATGATTATTTTATATAAGGGCACGTGCAAAGTGCGTTTTTATTTTCGTTATATTTTGAAAATTCTGTAAATTTTGAAAATTTATTTTTTTTTCAAAATTTTTTCAAAAATTTTTTATTTCAGAAAAAGCATTCTATGTGCATACATTAAATTTGGCAACTTTTTAAAAATTTGCGTTTTATTACAAAATATTTTTTTTTCAAAATTTTGAAAATTTTACGAAAATAAAAACTCACTTTGCACGTGCCCTAAATTAATACTAAAATTTTTTCTTTTTTCTTTTATAATGATTTTGAGTAATTATTAAAACTATTCTCGGTTTATGGAAAATCTACCAGCAAACTGAAAATTAATTTTATTTGGTGCGCAGATCTTATTGAGCAAATTTATGCATTAACTACTAATATAATTTTTTTGTTGGAAAGGATGAACTATAATCTAGCCCCCTTTTAAAAAATTAAGGTCCAATCAGTTTGTTGTAGGCAGAGCTGGGGAAACCCCCAGCTGGCAAAACTCATTTTCTCATTTTTTGAAATTAAGAAAAAATAGAGGGTTTAGCTGTGGTCAAAAAATATTTATTCGATTTTATGTTTTATGCTTATATTTACAGTTGATTTTTTTAGTCTGTCAAGTAATTGTAAAACAAAATGTGAGCCTAGTCGAAAAATGGGTTTTTCACCAGCTCTGGTAGGGGGTTTTCAGAATTCATTAGCAAACAAATTTTTATATATATTTAGAGCAATTTCCGAGAAAATAAAAATATAACAAAATGTATTTTTATTTCTATTAGAAAATTTATAATTTCAGCCAAAATTTTTAAAAAAAAAAATGAATGAACTATAAACGCACTTTTACAAACATTAAGGTCTCTTTGGCACTTATAACCTCAAAAAAACCCGCATTTCTTAACTCGATAACAGTTTAAATAGAAGTTTTCTCAAAAGTAATGGCAGCAACTGTCGTCTTAAATAAATTTCTTACGCCATTTCATAAGAACTTATATTTATGGTCCGTAATCGTGGACCTTGTCAACTAATGCACGGAAGTGAATTACTGATATGATTACCACAAGACTTTTCTAACAAAAATATATATTTCACATAGTTTTTTGACCAATGTGAAATTTTGTTCTTCGCTCTCCTAAATTAAATTAACATCAAAAAATGATATATATATATATCTCACTTATAAATTTTTTGGTATCAACAATCTAAGTCATTTAAGTTATTAAGAAAGAAGCGGAGAGTTACAAAATTCTAACTGAAGCGGTGAATTTTTTGCTTTTATATAATAATAATAATATTTTGACGGTCTGGACCTATAAATTTAACTGATTTGAAGCTGTCAAATAGCTCGTGCCATTTGGTTAACGATGACATAAGGGAGTTAAGTCGGAGTGATAGTTTAAAAACTTTAAGTAACAGTTGGATTTAGTAGAAATTAAAATTTAAAATTATTCTCTTGTGATATTTCCCAAACTCCTATAAGTCTTCCTATTACGCGGACCACCTTAAGGATTTTGATTTAGCTCCAGCGTCATTGATATGGTGCCACAGAGTATAATAACACTTAATGCAGGCCGATGTTACCTTGGTTCCTAGATCAAGGCTTTTAAACAAAAATAAAGGGCTCATTTTCTGGCGGCGTCACTCATCCAAATGCTAACCAAGCTCAGCGTTGCTTACCTCTGAGAAATTACTCGAGAAGCACATTAGTGATATGCAGGAGATTTCTTGTTCAAGCGAGCAAGCTTAATAAATTATATTTTTTAGATTAGTTTTAAGAAGTTTTATTTTACCTGTATGGCGCGCCTCAGATAGGTAAATAAGGCATTTTGTTGTTGTTGTTTATTGCCCCATTTGATGGAAGTTGGTAGTAAGATTGAACTTGAGGACAGCGAGGGATGGATTGATCCAAAGATCTATAGAAGAGATCGGAGGTTCGTGGTTGGGGCATATGAGACAGTGTTGTTTTTCATCAAACGCTGATTTGCAGTAGTAACAGTATTTATATAACGATGGGTCCAGACCTGCTCTGAAGTTGAAGGCATGATTTATTTAATCTTTATTTGAAGGTCCATATAGCTACATTGCAATCTACAAATTGAATATAAGTATGTTTCTGTGAGCCGAATACTTATTTTCTACCCCCAACTAAAAATTAGTCTGACCCAAAAAATGCCCCACCCCCTAATTAGATGTCTTAATTGGGAATTCCAAAGTCAATTCACGCGTCATAAAATGAAGTTTAAGTTTAAAATATTTTTTCAATAAAAATTGGCTAAAATTTCTGAATCTCGCTATAACTGGGTCTGGTTGGCCGAGGAGATGGACTCAATAGAAAATTCTAGTAAAAATTTTTATGGGATTTAAGTACGTTTATAACATTTAGAATTTTATTTATTTAGGTATCAAATTTTTGGCTAATGAGTGTTAGTTTCGGGATATTGAATATCATTCAGTCATTGGATAGGTAATTAAAAAAAACGTTTTAAATGTTGAATAAAAGCACTCGCTACGTGAGATCAAACCTATTTATCATCTTACGCATAAAATCCCTAGAGCTGTGTTTTTATATAAATACATAGTTCCTAAGGGCAAGAAGTCACATTAACAATTGCAATCATGATGATAGTGTTAAGAAATGATTTAGCCGTCGTGAGAAAAGTGAGTGTCTTCAATGTTCTTCAAAATGCTTCATATCTCATACTCCAGTAGTGAAAAAAACTGGTGTTTCTGTCCACATTGTTCTCTTCATTTCTCCTCTTTCACTTGCTCATATCCAATTCCATCATTACATTTCTTTCTTTTTTGATTGATGAAAAATAATAACATTTCCGCTTATATTTATCAAAAAAGGACACAGTAAACTTATTTATTATTCGTTTATATATATTTTTGTGCTTGTTAGAAGTGTAGATTAAGCCAGTATGTATATATGTGTGTTTAATACATCCTATTTGATGGGACATCCAAAAAATGACTTTAGAAATTCCAAGAGAGATAGAGTGGATAAATCAAATTTGTTTGACTTCTTGCATATAATTTTTTGCCATTTATTACTATTATTATTATTATTATCTTCGTCCAATCATTTTCTTCTCCTCCTTTTCTCTTTATGGTTTTATGACAATGTTTTTTTCTTTTTTTCACATTGTTTTTTTTTAAATATTTTACAGATGAATTATATAGGTAGGTAATAATGATTTATTGAAACAGTCCATTTGGGAGAAAAATTATTAGCAAATACAATTTCTGAACACTTAAAAGGTGTTTGACCTTGATTGTAGCATAGAGCAGTTTAAGGATAATAAGAATAGAAAATTAAAAATATTAAAAATTATGGAGGAGGAGAAGGTGATTTAATTGATCAGCTAAGCTTTCCTCTATCTGATGTAAAATTTATTTTTCTTCAATTTAAGTTAAAAAAATTTATTTTGATACCTCATTTTAACCGTGGTTATACAAATTAAACACTTTATTAAGAGTAATTGAGTTCTTTATGCATTTTGCATAAATAAAATGTTAAAAATTTATAGTTATCTCAAATTTAAATTTAATTTTTAAATTACATAAAAATATTTTATATTAGCTTAAGGAACAATTTATGAGGTAGCAAAGCAAAGTTCGCTGTGTTTCCGACACCTGGCCTTTTGCAGGAAAACTACTTTGTTTTATCAATCTATACGATCGCACCACAAGCGCTTGATTCAATTATTTAAAGAATTAAAAATTCACTTTTTTGGCGCTCTCTCATAATATTTAAAAAGGCAATGGGTTTAAGTGCATTTTTTTTTGCATTTTTCCAATGAGCGTATGGCATCGAGTGATCATTAGATCCTGAGATGTGTAATAACTGACAAATTGTGCTCACATTGATAAAATGTTACAATATTTTATAAACAAAAAACTTTAAATTAGGTTGTTTCACACGCTTTAAATTTCAAAGATCAACAATTATTAATGTATGAAAATTAAAAAATTTTGACGCTGGGGTAAAATGATCCCTTTAATGGCCTAATCTCATATATATTTTTTTTCGTAGTATCATTCCGTGAACTAGTTTTTTAGGAATTTATTAAAAATGCTATTTTTGACGTAACTGACTAATATTGCGACTTTGAGAATACCTAAAGGAAAAAACTTGATTCATTGGCATATTAAAATCACCTGTAACTTCTATCTAAAACTATTTTACACCTCCCCCCTCTTCTTGCTTTAGGCTTAGACTAGTCCAAAAGCCTAATTCCTTTATATATTCTGTTATACAATGTTTTTATCCTTTTTCCATTAAAAAAAATTGAAAAAGGTAATGAATTAAAAATGGTATTTAAAAAGGGGAAAATATAGAATCACCTTAAATATAAAATTTAAAAGGCTTGCAATAATTTTCGTTGATTTAAAATCGTAATTTCCAAAACCTGAAAGAAAAAAAGACCAAAGATTATTTTCATAAATTTATATTAAGGTGGAAAATATTTTAAATTAATGAACCTTCTTTACACAAACACATTTAATTGCAGAATATTAAATTAAAATTTAAAGCTATTTAATTTATATTGCTTAAAGTTAAAAAAAATTAAAATTTGAGAATCGGCTATTATAAGGGTTTGGAAAAGACATGAAAAACATTAAAATTCAATATAAAAGTTCTACCTACACTCTATCTAGATTTAAATATTTAACCTAAATAAAAGCGGTTGCAAATTTTTTAGTTCGATCCGACTCGCCAGTATTGGCGGAGAATTGACAATAATTGATCGAATCATTAGCATGGCTCCTAAGTGATAAACCCAGCCCCTAGTTTAAGAGAATAAAATTAGATTCTTAAGAAATACGACGTTATAAGCAAAATATATTATCAAATACTTTTTTATAAAATATGAGTTGTATCTCACAGTTATAACTTATATTTAAAAAAAATGTTTTTTATTTCTTCAAAATTTTCAGAAAATAATATTTAAAAGAATATTTAAATTAAGTGAATTTTTATAGGCCATGTAATTAAATTATACAAATTAAATGTTATTATTATATAAAACTCTTTAAAATTAAAACTTTAATAGATTCAAAAACTTATTATTTTATAATAGGACACAATTAACGAAACATAAATGTTTTCGAAATTTAATAAATGCTTTTTGTTAGTTTTTATATTTTTTTTGCATATTTTATACTTATGTGGTCATTTATTTTTAATGTAAATGGTGCTAATAGTATATTTTATTAAATATAATTAATGTAGGAAACCTAACTCTATAAATTACATATATGAAAAATAAATTAACTTTTACCCAGCTCGGGTTTTTGGATAAACCGTTAATGGCATTTTCCTAATGCATGCCGACGCAAAAAATATTTTATTTTCCGTTTTTTTTGGCGATAATTTGCAACATTTACATTAGTATAGCTCTAATAGTTCTCTCATATAATAACTCCTAAACTAACTTAATGAGACTACGACTTCCTCCGTCATCATATATGTAAAAATAAAATTACTCCTTATGAATAAATTATTATTATAATGATGTGTAAGTGAATAAAAAAATAAAAAATTTTAAATTTCGGACTTTTAAAGGGTAGGATTGTTGTTAATATTAATATTAACAAAATTACTTCTATAACATTATGCCCCTATTAATTTATTTAAAGGCCAATAGCAGCCAAAAAAATTCATATTTTTTACAAGTTAAATTTATTTCGGCGTCAATTTAAAGTTATGTTTGTTAAAAGCCGCAAAAAATACATCTGTAATAGTTTTCTATAAACCTTTTTCCTTATTAGAAGACTGTAAGCGTCAAAGCTTTGCCTCTAGACTCGGGTTGCTTCGCAGAGTTAAATGATCGGTGACCTAAGGGCTAGGCTTTCAAAAAATTATGGACGGCTTTGGGATTTGTTAGCGGTCAACCAATCCAACTACTAACACCAGGATCAAAGCTGCTAAACTTGAGTATAGAACACTTCAAAGCTCTCAAGACCGCCCCACCTAATGATAATATTATATTGGTAGTGTCAATAATTTTTTCTCCAATACTGCCAAGAAATATAACTAACCAAATCATAAGTATAACATTTACTATGACCTTTATTTGATAGGAAATATACTACTTCAAATGACGGTTGAGCTAAATTTACATTTTTGACTAGGAATCCCCCCCCCCCCCTTCCAAAAATAAAACCCTTGAGATCCGCATTTCCCTAATTTGTCACATTATTTTGTTCGGTCTGCTGCGGCACTTTCCCACATTCACTCAAATTTATTCATAAATTTTCTCGTCATCTTGTAACAAGACGTCCTCAGTGTTATTATTATTTTATTAATATACTGTTGTTATTATCTAATTTTTTTGATGTATATTCTCTTTTATTATAAACGTGGTACTGTCATTTAATCCACTACCTATATGTATGAATGCTAAAATTGAGATCTTGTCATTTCCCTATTCACATGCTGGTTTTTGAGAGTCGTGATACAGCACTCAAAAAATTCATAAATTAGTGAGGTTCTTGCAAAATTTAAGGAATGGTTTATACTTTGTTAGAAAATGGCTAAATTACTAGTTGTTAAATTGGGTAAAACTCTAATTTTATAAACACGTAGCTCTAAAATAAGAATAAAACTTTTAGCGATAAGTTTTTGCTAGTTTGGCCACATGGACTTAGTCTCAGTTATGTTATAATTTTAACTTACGAAAAAATATCAATTTTGACCACTGCTGTCTTATATAGCTCTCACTACTAAAAAATATTCCTAGTAGATAAATATATTTATGTATGCATGCGTTTTTTGTGTGTGTGACACATTGATAAAGTTTAAGTGCATATAAATGTCATAATACTAATATAACTAGACTTGTCATTATCGCGAAACCTAAAAAGGTCTTTCTTGAGCCGAAAATGGACAACTCCCCTTTAGATATTTTAGCATAAATTTGACATTAATCACTTAACATCTAATATGATCCTACACATTTTATTATTCGGTGATGCCTTAGGGTGTACCTATTTTCAAAAAATATAAAAAAAATCACAATATTTTTGATCAGTTATAGATTAAAATACCTATACAATCTAAATGATTGTATAATTTTTTCAAAACATATTTTTTCCACCTATGTGTTTTGACCTGTAAAAGAAACTCCGTACAATGTTAAAAGTCCATCTCTAGAATCATTTTTAAACAATCAAACATTTTTTGGACATAATTTTAAATACATTTTCAGCTTTTAGCCTTGAAGTTTTGTTTTACCTTCTGTCATTCCTTAAGTTTTAAAATTTACTTTCATAACTATTCAATGGTTAGTAGTTGGGAAGAGACGTCGAGGGAAAACCCATTTTTGGCTAAACTCGCTCTTTTGTTATTAGGAATTACGAAAATATTAAGGATATTAGCTTTAAAAAAATATTTAAACCAATCTTCATTAAATTAAAAACAATAAAACGACAATAAAACGGGGTCTCTTGAAATATTTCTTAGGCTAGTTCTATTAAATTAATCAGTATTTTTCAAAAAAAAACCTGTGGTAAAGTATTTCCTCCAGACCTCTTTCCCTACTATGATACGGCATACCCGAAAGCCTTCGCCTGTTCACTATAGCAGGCCCCGCAGAGTTAACTGAGATTTAACACGCGCCAGTGACCTATGTTTTAAGCCTAGTCTCTGAGATAATAAACGGCTTTAGGATTTTTTTGCGGTCATTTATCCAATCACAACGTTGCCTAACTTGAATGTAGAATGCAAGTTTACAGGCGCTCACTGTTGTCCGATCCGACCTTGATATCTTATTAAGATAAATACAACAAAAAAAAGGTAGAATTCACTCGATATCAGAACAATTAAGCTAATAATTTTTTAATGAATATAATTAAGGCCAAATATATTTTGTTAAACAGGGTTATAGAAATTGGCTGACTTAAATTACATTTCTATATTGCGAATATAAGCCAGCTTCGTATTAACAATATCGGCTTTTTGGCTTATTAGGATCCATCAAGGGTTGATAGTTAACGAAACTTGCGCGCCCGCTTACTGCGTTGGAGGCAACCC
Source organism: Acutogordius australiensis (assembly GCA_030555515.1). Classification (NCBI taxonomy): domain Eukaryota; kingdom Metazoa; phylum Nematomorpha; class Gordioida; order Gordea; family Gordiidae; genus Acutogordius; species Acutogordius australiensis. Next base: position 323,249 of record CM060244.1, on the reverse strand, counting down.
AGAGGTTTTCAGTTTCCCGGGTTGGGCACACCGTTTAGGACTCACCGCTCTACTAGGTCACTCCAATAGCTTTTTCTTAAGGTAAAAAGATAGGAAATACTGGCGTGACAGTAATTTGAACCTCCGACCCTTGAACTCGACATCGGCCAATAAACTATTGAACTGACTGAACACAAATTCTATAAAAATATCTAAAAATATTAGGCAAGAAAATACCAAACATTCATAAATAAATACAAAGTAAAAAAAACAAAGTAATTGCTATGTTGTCCTAATAAGAGCCCCATTAAAATTTGTCAGTCTTGTGTAGATTAAGTCATATCTCTCTTTCACTATTCCATCCTTGTGTACGATGATGAGCCATTTTCCCGGAATAATAATACCAACAATGTAGTAATAATTTTTAATTTAATAAGTGAGTGTGTCCAATCCACTAGGTTATGAAAACAGCAAATATATTTTTGAGCCCAACAATTTCGCACGCTGAATATTAAAATATATATTTGTGCAAAAAAATTTGTCCACAACTTTCTTTATTGCATTTTTCTAAGCCGCTTTCCGCACTGTGTTTCGAAGATTTAAGCAAGGCGAAAAAATGATATTGAAGAAGTAATTTACAAATTCAAAGTTAATAAATTTCCAGTTATGCCACTGTTTTTTATAAAATTTTCGAAAATTTGTGTTTCAAGGCTTGTATTTTAAAATATAATATATATAATGGAATGATATTGGTTTAGCACTCTTTTGTGTTACACCTCGGCCGTGAGGAATTTTTATGACCTCAAACAAGCCGCTTAATTCAATTATTGGATCTATTAAGGCGGGGCAGACCCTAGAAAATTATGTTTGATTTCAATAGCTAAAACTTTAACATGTTTGAGCTCTTAGTTGTATAGGGCACAAATATCAGACCAAATGTGCTAGAGCTTAAGCCCCACAGACAGTAAAGAATAAGTAAGGTAGACAGTTAAGGTAATGTTTGCCAAATATCTGTTGGGACCAGCAACCTTAAGACTATAAAATATACACCAAAATATGCGCAGAATAAGCTTTATTAAAATGACATATGATTATTACTGAACAATGTAATTTAAACTTTTTTAAATATCTAATTTGTTACTTCCCGTCGCGAAACCATTTTAAATGTTTGCATAATTTTGTCAGGGGACCTTTCTTAATTGCTAACGGCTCATTGAGCTCAGTGGCAATCATTGCCCTACATGCAGGATGGTGTTCGACTCCATGCGTAGGCGGCTTTTTTCTTTGGAAAAAAACCACACATGTGTACAACCACTTTGAAGCTGCTAGTGGTTAAACCCTAAACGATAAAGAAGCATAATGGTAGAGCTTTCGATAAATTTTTCTTAACCTACATACATAGTTATATCCATCATTTACAAATTTCCTGCTAATTGTTTATTTTTTTTTAATTTTTTATTTATAATGTCCCTTTTAAACCTCCATATACACACTTCTTCTCAAAATCTTCTTTGATTGGTAAGGGCGCGTTCATTGAGTTTTTTTTTTTAAAAAAAAAAACAATTTTTAAAGTTTTTTTCAAACATTTTTTTATTTTAGGAAAAGTATTTATTTACCTTATAATTAAACTTTGCAACATTTTGAAAAAATGTGTTTATTCACAAAATAATTTTGTTTATTTTGAACGCGGGCGGCCTTGCAGAGAATATTATTGTTTTGATACACAATGTTGAAAAGTGGGAAGAGGAAATGGGCTTTTCTTTTCTCGGGCCTAAAAAAAAGAAAAAGAGCTTATAGTAATTTTAAATTATAACAAAAAAGCTCCCAAAAATCAAAAAGCATTGTTCAAAAAAGGGGGAAAAAGCTCCATTTTTGGCTAAACTCGAATTTTATTTTTCAACAATTTTATGAAATATAAAATTAACTATAAAAAGATAAAAAACGTTAGCGTAATATCTTACATTTAATAATTAAATTTTCAATTAAAGGTAAAACCCTTTAACTTTTCTTATTAAAAACAAAAAATAAGTTTGGCTTATTATATAAAGCCCACAGCTCATTAAATAAAAGCCCCTTATTTGCTAGAAAAAAGAAAAAGAGCTTATAGTAATTTTAAATTATAACAAAAAAGCTCCCAAAAATCAAAAAGCATTGTTCAAAAAAGGGGGAAAAAGCTCCATTTTTGGCTAAACTCGAATTTTATTTTTCAACAATTTTATGAAATATAAAATTAACTATAAAAAGATAAAAAACGTTAGCGTAATATCTTACATTTAATAATTAAATTTTCAATTAAAGGTAAAACCCTTTAACTTTTCTTATTAAAAACAAAAAATAAGTTTGGCTTATTATATAAAGCCCACAGCTCATTAAATAAAAGCCCCTTATTTGCTAGAAAAAAGCGAGGCTTTCTAAAAAGGCCCTTTGATGCAAAAAATTGTGTATTTGTATTTTTTGCATGTGGGCTTTTCAATAGAAAAGCCCAAAATTTTAAGGTCTTTTTTCCCCAAGCCCGGTTCTACATGCTTTCGACTTGGCCTGCAAAAATATCTCATAAATTAATAAAAAAAGAATTGAATCTCATTACATAGAGAAGAAAATTGCTTAAAAATCGGCTCATAAATTATGAAAGTTGTTTTCCGTTAGGATTGAAAAAAAAAATTTCCTCTATATACATATAAGTGTAAATTGAATTTTTTTAATTTCTGGTGTTTTGGTGTTCTTGTTTTCTGAACTAAGGAATAATAATTATGGATAGATTCTTATTTTCATCTAAATAATTGATAAACCTGGACACTTATTAAATTTTCCAGATTTTTATTGCATCCTGTAATATTTATATATTATGTACATGGTCGGAGAATTCTTTGTGGCTATTTTTTTAATAGGAAGAATACTGTTGCAAAAATTATTTAGTAGACATGGTTTTCTCTTCAATGAAATATTATGTGTACAAGGGCCATGTATTTTGTTTACCATTTTCCCGATATCACCTGATTTGGTTATAGGCATTTTGAATTGCCGTCTAGGTGCTATTGATGACGCAATTTAAATACCTTGAAAAACCCATTTCTTTTCGATTTTCCCGTATAAGGGCACGTGCAAAGTGAGTTTTTATTTTACTATAATTTTGAAAATTCTAAAAATTTTATTATTTAAAATTTTTTCAAAAATTTTTTTATTTCAGAAAAAGCATTTAATGTGCATAACTCTTTGAAAATTTGCGTTTTATTACAAAATAAAAGTTTTCAAAATTTTGAAATTTTCACGAAAATAAAAACTCACTTTGCACGTGCCCTAATAACAAAATAGAGCAAGACAAGATATTCAAATTAGCATCCTATATTAAGTCTATTTTCATCAATAAAATGTTGTTTCTAGAATATTTGCTTGCTTTAAAACCTGAGAATATGTTTTTTTCTAAGATTTTTGCTTAATTAAGGCAAAAACCTTTTTAGAATAGTAACAAAGCTAATTGAAGAATATTTTTTTAAAGAAGAGCCAAATCCTAAACCAATAACATACATTTATATTAGAGTCCAAACCGGGCTGTGATATTCCGACCCGGCCCGTCCGACATTAAGCCAGCCCCAACCCGGAATTTAAGTTCTTCTATTAGCTCCCGACACAGTCCGGCTCAAATTTAATAATACGGCACAAAAATTTTAATTTATATTATTTGCTTAAAATACAGAGTGTAGAAGTAATAAAATTCAACGAATTATAATATATTTATCATTTCTAGTTCTTGTTAAAATTAAAAATAATGGCAAAATAAGATTTAAAAAATCGGCCCGGCTGTAATTTTGTTTATCTAATTTAGGCCCGGCGGGGGCCGGGCGGGCTTTTGAATTCCGATTTAAATCTTTAATATATATGTCAGCGTCCAAAAGCAATATTCCGCCGGCGGAATATTGTCTGGACTTGACCTCAGCGTCCAAAGCTTATATTCCGCCGGCGGAATATAAATTGGCGTATAGTCAACGACCAAAACGCAATTTCGCCGGCGGAATATTGTCTGGACTTGAGCTCAACGTCCAAAGCTTATATTCCGCCGGCGGAATATTAATTGGCGTATAGTCAACGTCCAAAACGCATTTTCGCCGGCGGAATATTGTCTGGACTTGAGCTCATTGTCCAAAGCTTATATTCCGCCGGAAATTTTTTGCAAAATTTAAGGGACAAACAGTGAACTTTATTTGATCAATTTTGAAATGTTGATTATTAGACGTTTTTGATTTTTTATGCTTAGAATATGAAAAGTTCAATGAATAGAGTTCATGTTGAATTTAAAATTAGGGTTAAGGGTTAGAATAGTGCTAAAGATTTAAAGATTCGCTGACCGGTGTATTTAGAAGCGCTTTAACTCCACATTTAAAAGCGTTTAGATTTTTTGGATACCCTTAGAAGTGCGCTAATGTTATAAAACCCGCGTTTTTTTTGTTTTTAAAATTAAGCGAATGACTCTAAAAAAACCGAGGTATTTTTGTAATGTACCTGTGACTTAAAATGCACCAAGAATCCTAACTCGCAATAAAGATTCAAATCTAAGCAGGTATTTAAAAAACATACTAAGGTGCCTTAAAACGCGTAGGTGATGTTGAGAGCACGCAAAAGTCCTAAAATAGTGCAGAAAAATGAATTAGGACAGCGCACAGGGGTCAAACTTTTAGGAGGATCAAAATGATAAAAAATTTACAACTTTAAGATTTATATAAGCCTTATCTAACCCTTTGTTAATATTAGGGCATTCCCTATCTAGCTGGCCGTTAAAAATGCGATATTGGAATTAATGGAAGGTATATAAGTTATATCTCCGATTTTAGTCCAGTTAACGAACCGGCTTTAGACCTTCCTTACAATTTTTTTAATTCTGGTCCCATATATATTTCGTGGACCGATTAAAAATTAAATTTTTTAAAAGAATAAAGAAATACGGTTGAATGACTATAGGCTCAATCTAATTTCAAGTTTGGAGTATATCTAATATAAGTATTTTGACAATCTTATTGGATTCCCTGCCAACATTTAAAAAGACTCCCCACATAACTAAAAATCTATAAACTTTTGGTTACCAAAAGCGCACCAATGAAGGCTCAAAAGTATGAATCCTGAATCCATAGTCCCAATTGTTTTGTAAAGAATTAAGGTATCTTAAACTTGCGCGAAACCTCTAACGTGCAAAATATAAATTTAAAATTTTCAAAAGCGCAACAATTAAATTGACGCTGAGTATTTTTTCAGGCGGGCATTTAGATCGGGCCAAATCTGGCAAAACAGCCAGATCGGCCATAACCAAAATTTGTTTTTTTCAAGTTTAAGGTCTCCCAATCCAAAATAAGGCCCGAAAATAAAAAAGTTTTCTTTAAAAAACAGAGTGTAAAAGTTACATTATCGTGTAAAAATATATTTATCGTTTTTAGGCCTTTAATAGTTACAAATAGAGCATACGTAATTTCCATTTTTAAATTTAAGCCCCGCGTTTGGCCCCTTATAAATTTTGACCCGTTGGCACCCTTGTTTCCTGGCGGGCCGGGGCCGGACTTTTGGCTCTCGACTTTAATCTCTAATGTGATCGTAGGCAAATCATTTAAAAAAAAATATATCAATGTGGAGGGCTTTTAAGAGGAGCAGGGTGCTATATTATCGAGTTTCTTCATTTAAAATTATACATTTGTGTGGACATTTGACATTCTAATTAGGGGTAAATAAAATTTTATAAAATGATAAGCACATTTTTTTGGATTCTAGTAAATTAATCTTGTATCATCATAAAACTTCTAAATTAGAGCTGAAAGCCCTGGGTCCAATTTATATATTTTTTGGGTCAAATAAAGATTAAAACATAATTAAAATAAATAACTATGGTTGGGTGACATTAGGCTCAATGTGATTGATTGAAATATATTGTTAATATTAAATAATGATTTTTAAAATTCTCTTGCCGATAATTGAAAATAAAAAATCTAGATAACCCAAAAACGTATTATTATGGAATTAAGACCGGACGTTATATTCCCGCCCAAACCGTCTTACTTATTATAATTTAGCTGCCCGCCAGTAATCGCATTTTCATTCCCAGCCCGATAAATTTTGAGGCTTCTTTTTGACAATATACCTGAGAAGCCAAAATATGTGCTGTTTAGAAAATTTTGCTTACCCCTTGTGGAAAAATAATGCTTGACGTATAACAGTTATATACCCGAAAATTTAAAAGATTTTTATTATAAGCGGTCAAATTTTCCCTATTTGGGCATGTTAGAAAAGTAATCGGATATTGAGTATTAGTAAGGTTAATATATATGTAGTGGCCCGTTAAGCTATTTCAATTTTGTAAGGGGTAATTAAAACAAATTATTTCAAAAATTAAATGTCCTTTATTTCTCCAATCTCACGAGCAAGTTATAAGGGCGCGTTCAGACTCATTTCATTTTTTGATAAATTTTAAAATTTTTATTTCTTGGCATTTAACGCTTTTTTACAAAAAGTACCAATTTTTGTTATTAGCATTTTTATATTGTTTCTGAAAGAAAAGTTTATAAAATAAAAAAAAATAAAATTTCAAAAAATTCAAAATTTTAAAAAAAAAATGAAAGGAGTCTGAACGCGCCCTAATTTAGAAAAAAACGTCAAAAGAAATAAGTTTTTTTTTGACTGACACTCGTTAATTTTCAAATCCAATTAAAAACGCATAAAATAGCCTTGAATTTGAAGTCCCCAATTGGATTCTATAGACTAAGTGGCCCTTAACTTGAAACTTATTTTTTCCGATTTTTTTGTCATTTTTCGGCTATCCTCTTTAATAACATTTTCAATGTTAATACCATATTTTAATGTTAATAATTATTTCTATTTCACATAAATGGGTTGCATAGAGTTTTGAGAGATAGGCAAGGAAATCAATAGGATTTTTGTTAAATATTTTTTTTGGCGGCAACATCTGCTATTGTGTTGAATTATTACCGAGTCTTGGTAGCCTTTACTAATAAAAAAAAGTTTTTATGAGGATACTAAGTTAATTTACTAGACTCGAATAAATGCGCTTTATCATTTTATAAAATTTTATTCAACTAGCCCACTTCACTTCGCGATTTTTTTTCTTAAATGATTTGCTTACGATCACATTAGAGATTAAAGTCGAGAACCAAAAGTCCTGCCCCCGGCCAGCCTGGAAACAAGGGCCAGAACGGTTCATTTATAACGGGCCAAACGCACTGGGCTTAATTATAAAAATAGAAATTACGGGCCGAGATGGGCCGAAGTTTTGAATTTCATTTGCTCTATTTGTAACTATTATCAATAAGAACTAAAAACGATAAATTTATTTTGACAAGATAAAGGATATAACTTTTATTCTCTGTTTTTACTCTATTTTTAAAACAACACTTTTTTAGCTTGTAATTAAAAATTTTCGGGCCTTATTTGAATTGGAGCCGGTTTTTTAAAAAACTAATTTTGGTTCTGGCCGATCTGGCTGTTTTGCCAAAATTTGGCCCGATCTAAAATGCGCGCTTTTATAAATATTCAACGTCAATTAAATAACGTGGCGCTTATAAAAATTTTAATGTAATTTATATTTTGCACGTTCGAGGTTTCGCTCAAGTTTAAGATACCTCAAAACTTTACAAAATGATTGGGGCGATTTTAAATTCAGGATTCGTGCTTTTGAGCCTTCATTATTTCCCTTTTAATAAGCAAAAGTTTTTATTTACGTGGGTACGAGTCTTTTCAAATATTGGCTGGGAATCAGTGGCGACTCGTCATTAGGTGCAAGGTGTTCACTGAACACCCTGGCAAAAATTTATATAGAAATGTTTTTAAAACTATTTAAAATTAGTTTTGGATGGTCTAGCGGGACGGCAGTGATTTGTAAACAAAATAAAAAATTGAAAGTCCCATCGTACCATTTTCTATTTACAAAATTGAATCATACATAAGCTGTTTTATGTTTAAATTAAGAGGATCAACAGCTAGATTCAAAAAACTAACATCGAGTGTCTATCAGAAAATGTGCAATTCAAATATTGAACCGTGCTTAGTCAAATGCAATTTAAAAGCTTAATATTATTAAGCTATTAAGTCTATTTACGAGGTCAACAACTTAAATTTCAGGTAACATAGATTATTTTGTCGTAAGATGTTCAGCGTAAAAATTGAACACGTAATATTAATCTTCGAGCGTGTTCAATTCTAAAATTGATCATATATCGACTATATTTAAAAAAATAAACAAACCGGACAAGAAAGCTAATAATTTTTTATATTGCATTGCACGATGTTCAATCCAAGAACTGAACACGTAATGGTTCACTCCATCCAGCACAGGAGCGTGTTCAATCCACAATTTGAACACTATGTGTGAGTTATAGTTTAGCCTCTTAACATTGAGGATTGAGCCTATAATAACACGCAGAATACAATATACAATATTAAAAAGATGGTGTTCAATTATTAAATTGAACACCAATTACATATTTAATAACACGAAGACATATAACAGCTAAAAGATGGTGTTCAATTCTAAACACATACATATTGTGTTCAATGCCTAGCATTGAACACTTTATTAACACGAAAAATACAATAGTAAAAAGATTGTGTTCAAATAAAATTAAGCGTCAATGTGTTCAATTTTAGCATTGAACACTTAATAACATAGAAGGGTAAAAAGTTTAAGTTAGCATTAAGTCTCATATTTATAAAAGATTGGGTATATTCGAATGATATATGAGAGAAAGGCCAAATGTGTTACACAAAATTTTAAAGCTTATAATTAAATTGTAGAGACTACACGCTCGTTGCAAATACTTTGCCCGTCATAAATAGTTTCATATTTTGCAATATTACTACTATAGTTTTATATATAATTCATATGCTTTTATAAATAAATAATGAACAATAAAATTTTGATTTTTGATTGAACACCCTGGCTAAAAATCCACGAGTCGCCACTGCTGGGAATCCAAAAAGATTGTCAAAATATACATATTAGAAACGTTGAACTTGAAATTGTATTGAGCCTATAATAGTCCAACCGTATTTCTTTATTCTTTAATTCTTAATCGGTTTACGAAATATATATAGGACCAGTGAAATTAAATTGTAAGGAAGGTCAAAAGCCGGTTCGTTAACTGGACTAAAATCGGAGATTTTAACTTATAAATCTTCCATTAATTCCATTATCGCATTTTTAAGGGCCAGCTAGGCAGGGGATGCCCTAAGATTAACAAAGGGTTAAATATGACTTATATAGATCTTAAAAGTTGTAAATTTTTTATCATTTTGGTGTTCTTAAAAGTTCGACACCTGTGCGCTGTCCTAATTAAATTTTTTGCACTATTTTAGGAGACTTTTGCATGCTCTCAATAACACCTACGCGTTTTAAGGCACCTTAGTATGTTTTTTAAATACCTGTTTACATTTGAATCTTTATTGCGAGTTAGGATTCTTGGTGCATTTAAAGTCAGTGGTACATTACAAAAATACCTCGGCTATTTTTAGAGTCCTTCGCTTAAAAACAAAAAAGTTGCGCCGGTTTTATAACATTAGCGCACTTCTAAGGGTATTTAAAAATTCTAAACACTTTCAAATGTGCAGTTAAAGCGCTTCTAAATACACTGGTCCGCGAATCTTTAAATTTTTAGCACTATTCTATTAGCCCTAATTTTAAATTCAACATGACCTCTATTCATTAAACTTTTCATATTCTAAGCATAAAAAATCAAAAACGTTTAATAATCAACATTTCAAAATGGATCACATAAAGTTCACTGTTTGTCCCTTAAATTTTGCAAAAATATTTCGGCGGAATATAAGCTTTGGACGTTGAGCTCAAGTCCAGACAATATTCCGCCGGCGAAAATGCGTTTTGGACGTTGACTATACGCCAATTAATATTCCGCCGGCGGAATATAAGCTTTGGACGTTGAGCTCAAGTCCAGACAATATTCCGCCGGCGAAAAAGCGTTTTGGTCGTTGACTATACGCCAATTAATATTCCGCCGGCGGAATATAAGCTTTGGACGCTGAGGTCAAGTCCAGACAATATTCCGCCGGCGGAATATTGCGTTTGGACGCTGACATATATAAACAAAGACATAGCAAAAATACTTACCCATATAGTATACTACTTCAACATTTAACAACTACTGTAATATATATTATATAATTTATTTTTTCAGATTATATTAATAAAAATTTTTGACCAATATTAAACAACCCAGGATAATAAATTTTAATTAGGCCAACACATGAAGTAAGGGAGGGCGGGCATATATTTTAATATAATAAATTAAGATATATATAAGACTTTGCATAACAACTTTGTAAATTGTATAATTTATTAGGGTTTTAATATATAATGATCTGTAATGGCACATTATCGTTCCTTTAGCATTTTCACATTGGCTAATGCTCTAGCTAAAAATTTTATCATTTAAGATATTCCCAGAAATCGTTCTTCATCCACTCTTAGAATTTCGTCCTCTTGACGCTCTCTTAATTGCTGGCAACTGTCAGCGTTGTGGAAGCTTATTTATTTAAAAAAAATTTAAGGCGCTTTTAGAGTTTATTTATTTTTTAAAATAATTTGAAAATTCAAGAAACTCTAGTTTTTATAGCATTGTGTTGTTATAATATTTAATGACACAATGCAATTGCTCTATATTTAGATATTTTGTTCTAACAAATTATTTTAGCATGACTCCTTTAAAAATTACACGCCTCTTAAAATATTTTTATCATCAATCGAATATAAAAAAATTGTAATTTTTTTTTTTTTCAAAAAAAAAAAGGATGAACTTTGAACGTGCCTTTAAAGGTTTTTACAATTAAAGTCCATATAGAGATTTAATACAAGTCGATGGCCGGAACAAGATATTAAAAAAATCTTACAATAATTATTATCTTTTTTTCTACTCCTATGATGTTTGAAATATAAGAATATGAACATTTTGCACTCATCTTTGTCTTATATTAATTGTTAAAATCATATGATTTTTTAATTTTATCTTATTTTATAATTCATAAAAAAAAACTAGATCGAGCTGGTCGAATATTATTTCATTTGCGGGTAGATTGCCTACCCAAAATATTTGGGCCCGCGGAAAATTTATTTATTTAAACGTTGCATATTTTAACTTTGCCTAATATTTACAATCTGGCCAGGATTTGTGCGTAAAGAGCAATCAAAGGGATTGGGTCGAGTGTTAATTTTAAAATATTATAATAACACAAATCAACAATTTTTTGAGAGTTATGAGTTAACAACAGAGATCAAACCCGCCATCTTAGGGAATATCAAATCCGTTTAACAAACTTAGTTAGTCAGTTATAAACAAACATTGAAAATTTAAAAAAAAAAGGTAAAAAACCAAAAAAGATTCAATAAAATAAATAAAAATTTTATTTTTGCATATTCACAATTGTTAAACTGTTAAATTCAAACTTCATATATTATTTCCATTTTAAAACGATAATACATCGTGTCGTATTTAAGTTTGGACGCAAAATATTTTGTATTATCTAAATGCCGAAGAGCTTGATCTATTAATACAATTTATTTTTCATTATTTGTGATTAAAAATATAAGTTAAAGGTATTTTTATATGCAAAAAAGATTTTTAAATTATTTCTTTATAGGGTATATTTAGATTTGTCAATTTGGTCAAAAAGGCCATTTTTCGTTATAGACGGATCTCGGAAAAAACTTAGAAAAACAAAAAATGAGATTAGGCCATTATGGGGATGCATTTTTATGTTAAAATTCACGTTTCTGACATTGATATTTGTTGACCTGTGTAATGAAAGAAGTTTATCCACAGATTGCTTTGAGAGATGTTGATATATGTCACTGCACCTTAGTCATGCCTGTTATTGTATGTGAGCTTTATAAATTAGGTCCGGCTCGCCTGCTCAGGTTTTTTGGCGGGCCGACATTGTGGGACCTTTTGGGGCTTGACTTCGATATTTAGCTCGTTTTTATTTCTGGGCGAAGGTTTGATTTTGTTTAACAACAAGAGGATAATAAATTCATTATTTAACATGCGGTTTTGTTTCATTACAAAATATAGAAATTAATTTCCGAACTTCGTTATCAATTTTTATAATTTCCATAATTTTGTGGATAATTCTCGATCATAATCAGTTTATTACAAAACCACCAAATATTTTCTATAAAAATGTCCATCCTAAGTGTATAAATTGGTATACTATTATTAGATAATAAGGTTTAAAGATTTATTTTGAGTTTTAGAGCTGGTTTTTACAGTAAATCAACTTACTCATAATAATTTTTTAGAAACATTAATTTGTTTTGAGATAATTTATAATATGTATATGTATATTAACAAAAATTGAAGTTTAATTAGATTTCTAGCTCCCTTTTTACTCCATAATTAGTAGTCCTAAATCCAACAACACTTGCAGCAAAATCTGAATTCCAACCGGTCTGCCAGAATTTATGTGAAAGGACATTTTAGAGATAATAACATTTATATATGGCAGAGCTGTAATAAAAAATCACTTCCAGCCCACATAATTTACATATAAATAATCCATTTTCTTCTTGTTAGCATTCCTTTTTCTGATCGTTTTTTATAATTTACCTTTTTCAAGTTTCAGCTTTACACGCCTTGCAAATAAAATTATAAAATTATGTAATTAGGTGTTTTTAACAACAAATCCTCATTATTGTAATACATACGGCTAGAACACCCATACCCAGGCAATGCCTAGAGGTGCTAAAAAAATTTGTCGGAGATATCGGACCGGCCCCAAATTTATATTCAACCTGTTACATATCAAAAATTTTTCATAGGTGCCTTATTAGAAGAAATATTGGGCAAGACTAGCCTAAAACATAATTTTTTATTTCGATCAGAGGAATACAATTGTAATGTTTATTAAATAAAATGTTAATTTTATTTTATTCGTTACCTTACATACTTATGTGGCCTGCACTACTTTTAAAATTAAGATATACAGAGTATTAATATAATTTGCCCGTTTACAATATGCCTAAAAAATATTCAATATCCTTAAAACTTTTAAAATACTGACCATCATTGTGAATCAAATGCCTTCAAATGTTTTTTTAAAAATAATTTTAACTGCCGCAGACCAAATATATAAAAAAAGTCTATGGGGTTAAAATTTAATTGCAAAAAAGTACAATAGACTTTTTTATACTAACAAATTTTAGCAGCATAGCTGTTTATTTTGATGATACCTGCAATTTAACTATGCTCACACATATTTTTACGAATTAAATTAATAGCCCAAGTATCATTTTATGTTATTTTATTTAATACAAAATTGTTTGTGTATAATGTAAGGGTTTAAGTTTTTTCATAAATTAATTTATGCAAAATAGTTAAATTTTAAAACATTTAAAGAAAACTTTTGGATTATCTTTTCTATTTTCAACACCTTTTAACAAAAATTTATTCCAAGCTACATTTTTTCTGCTTTTAATAGATTTTTTACCTCTTTTTTAATATTTTAATATTCAGCATAGCATTTTTTTGAAGTAAAATTAATTTATATATACCCATTTTTTTATAGAATTTAATTTTTAAGTTTTTTGACAGAAAAAATTTTATCCTTTTGTACGAATTTATTTTGGTAAGTTTTAAGTCAATGGCAACCACTAAAATAGTTTGTCAAATTAAGTCCTTCAATATTTAAATCTTGAGAGCCCAATAAACCTTCTAGGATACTAAATTTATGGTAAATAATATTTGAATAGTTTTACCTTAGTATTACAAAACCTAATAGTGGAGCAGCAAACTTCTGTTTCAATAATAATGGGAAAATGGTCAGATAAATTCCAAGACTACTTAGTGTTTTACGGGGGCAAAATTTAAAGAATGCTTATTTACAAAGAAATAATCCGCTGTAGAAACTTCATAATTTTTATGTGTTTTCTACAAAAACTCACTTTAGTATTTTCAACAAGAACAAACATGTCCCTATTTAGATTAGAATTATTTTAATTACAAGAACCTGTGCCTCATTCCTCCCCGTATTAAAATCCCCCATTACAACAATTGGCCAATTGAATCTATTACTTTTTTAACAGTACTGTTAATCAAGTTTTTTATTGCTGCAGTTATTTCGAATTTGTAAGTTTTAATAGGTATATATTAAAAATAATTTTCTCCCATAGTATGTTGCCAGAGCTTTCACTATTTGTTCTAAGAACATATTTTTGCTGCATCCTATAGCCACTCCCTCTCTAACTACATTCTTATTACAAAAACCTTCAAGGCAACTAATATTAAAATTTATTTTCCAGTGGTTTTCCATTATGCAAGTCTCTTGTAATCCTAAAATTAATAGATTACTCTTATCATTGTTAATTAAAAAGCTTAGCTCAATTGTTAATTAGCTAATAATATTATATGAAATAATTTCTAATTTATCACTATAGTTAGTTTGAGTTTAGATTTTAATGATTTTTTTTACTAGTTTATGTTTTTCATCACTATTATATTAATGACTAATTAGATGATTTATTGCTCATAATCATTTTACCAAATTTAGCACCATGTTAAGTTACAAAATTATAAGTAACCGAATTTTAAGCTCCTCATTTTTTTTTACAAAAAATCCAAAAATATTACCCTCTTTTAAAATCTTTTTAATCGTCTAATAAATATATGAGGTGGGATAGGCACATGGCAGTCCAAAAAACAAAAAAATGAGATACGCATTCGCCGTGCTTGATTACAATTTGGCTTTTAAAGGGTTTTTTGTATTAGTTTACACTCTTAGGGGTATTGATTAGCTTTGGACATGCTAAAGTTTAATTAAGCTGGCCTACTATAACCTCTCCCTGCATACACTAATGATTCAATGCGGTGTTCTAAAAAACAAAGTGATAAAGTAAATAATATTAGCTAGGATAACATATATATGCTTAAAAATTATAAAGTAGAACAAGCTATAATTCTTTGAATTTCTAGGCAAGCTAAAAAACAAGCTGAAATCAAAAACAGGCTTAAATCAATAAACAAGCAAAAATATATATTCATTAGTAGTAGCACTATATATAAAGTTAAAAATTTTTACTATTCTGTTAGTACTATCTATTATCTCATATTTTTTGGCAATAAACAAAACATTTGAAGCATTCCGCATCCTAACTAAGTTTAAGTCATTTATACATTCTGAAATTCCTTTAAAATAAAACGCCATCTGTCGGAAATTATTTTTTTATTTTATTTGCCTTATTAAACAAAAAAATATTTTACATTCCGGTACGTACGACATACAGCAATTCACTTAACTCAAATATAAAAATTGAAATTGGAATGGCAAAAGGGTTAAAACAAAGCTTTAAAAAAAGGAAAAAATATTGAACTATTGACTGACCTGTGAGAGAAGATGTTAAAACATTACATTTTTTTACTATTTTGTAAATTATTTTTATTGTGAGTCGTGAATAAAGTAGAAGAATTAGAACTTTGTAGTTTAGTAAGCGTTTATTGAGTTTCTGTCTAGAAAACGTCGCCCTTTGTTAATTGCGACACTTTAATTTATAACAGCTTAACATCGGAGTAGCCGATGAGAGGGGGAGAACTTAGTGCGTACCATTCCTCTCTCCCCCTTTGCTAAATAACACTGGACAACAAAATTTGGACGACCCTAATCATCATTTATGGCAACTAGGGTTTTTGGTCAAGTTTTTGGCGCTGATCACGAATATGAAATTAAAATTTTAGCCAAGGCCTCAGATTTTTAGTTATTCATTGTCAAAGTTGAGATTTTTCAATTTTTGGGGTATTTTTGGGCTATTATATCATAAAACCTATGGATAGTAACAAAAGTTTAAAAATATATTTAGATAACGAAAACATTCATTATTAATGTAAAGAGTTTAAATTTTTTTTAAATATTTTTTATTTTTATTTTGTAAAATTAGTGGTTTTGTCATAAACTCCGTTTTTTGATCCTAAATAACTTGGAAGTAAATTGCTAAAAATTTATGTAATAACTTTTTTTAGATATGTTTTTTATAAGGAATCTGAATATGCCAATATATTTTTTAAGAATTAATAGTTGAAAAAATTTTATATATTTTTTTCTTAACTTTGGACGCGGTTTAAAAAAATTAAGGGCAGTGGAAAAAAATAAATACGGGATCGTTATTGCAAGAAAATTCTCTACAAAATCCTAATAAAATCGTTTATGTTGTTTTTGTCCAGTGAATCAGTCTCGTGAAACGTTCAAAAATGCAATAAAAATAAGGCAACCTAACTCCCCTCATTGTTTGCCCAAAGATTTTCCACGCCTATAATCCTCACTTCCCCGCCTCCCTTCCCTTTAACAAAATCCTAGATACATGGCTCTGCAGCTAGACCCTATAAATAAATTGGGAAAAAGTGCGTGTTTTATTTGCTACACTTTCGATGGTTATTGGCTTGAAAATTATTTAATTAATTCATAAATTACAATCTGAATATACATACTCAAAATGGATTTATTCTGATGATATAATTGGGATTTTAAGATGGATTATAAATTTTTGGGCAGCTGGTACTTAGCTATAATACGTAATTTTTATTACAAACATTAAAATAAATTGTTTTGAATATGGTATGTATTGTTAA
>CM060244.1:217444-306457 GCA_030555515.1 Acutogordius australiensis | reverse complement strand
TATAAACAAAGACATAGCAAAAATACTTACCCATATAGTATACTACTTCAACATTTAACAACTACTGTAATATATATTATATAATTTATTTTTTCAGATTATATTAATAAAAATTTTTTGACCAATATTAAACAACCCAGGATAATAAATTTTAATTAGGCCAACACATGAAGTAAGGGAGGGCGGGCATATATTTTAATATAATAAATTAAGATATATATAAGACTTTCCATAACAACTTTGTAAATTGTATAATTTATTAGGGTTTTAATATATAATGATCTGTAATGGCACATTATCGTTCCTTTAGCATTTTCACATTGGCTAATGCTCTAGCTAAAAAATTTTATCATTTAAGATATTCCCAGAAATCGTTCTTCATCCACTCTTAGAATTTCGTCCTCTTGACGCTCTCTTAATTGCTGGCAACTGTCAGCGTTGTGGAAGCTTATTTATTTAAAAAAATTTAAGGCGCTTTTAGAGTTTATTTATTTTTTAAAATAATTTGAAAATTCAAGAAACTCTAGTTTTTATAGCATTGTGTTGTTATAATATTTAATGACACAATGCAATTGCTCTATATTTAGATATTTTGTTCTAACAAATTATTTTAGCATGACTCCTTTAAAAATTACACGCCTCTTAAAATATTTTTATCATCAATCGAATATAAAAAAATTGTAATTTTTTTTTTCAAAAAAAAAGGATGAACTTTGAACGTGCCTTTAAAGGTTTTTACAATTAAAGTCCATATAGAGATTTAATACAAGTCGATGGCCGGAACAAGATATTAAAAAAATCTTACAATAATTATTATCTTTTTTTCTACTCCTATGATGTTTGAAATATAAGAATATGAACATTTTGCACTCATCTTTGTCTTATATTAATTGTTAAAATCATATGATTTTTTAATTTTATCTTATTTTATAATTCATAAAAAAAAACTAGATCGAGCTGGTCGAATATTATTTCAATTGCGGGTAGATTGCCTACCCAAAATATTTGGGCCCGCGGAAAATTTATTTATTTAAACGTTGCATATTTTAACTTTGCCTAATATTTACAATCTGGCCAGGATTTGTGCGTAAAGAGCAATCAAAGGGATTGGGTCGAGTGTTAATTTTAAAATATTATAATAACACAAATCAACAATTTTTTGAGAGTTATGAGTTAACAACAGAGATCAAACCCGCCATCTTAGGGAATATCAAATCCGTTTAACAAACTTAGTTAGTCAGTTATAAACAAACATTGAAAATTTAAAAAAAAAGGTAAAAAACCAAAAAAGATTCAATAAAATAAATAAAAATTTTATTTTTGCATATTCACAATTGTTAAACTGTTAAATTCAAACTTCATATATTATTTCCATTTTAAAACGATAATACATCGTGTCGTATTTAAGTTTGGACGCAAAATATTTTGTATTATCTAAATGCCGAAGAGCTTGATCTATTAATACAATTTATTTTTCATTATTTGTGATTAAAAATATAAGTTAAAGGTATTTTTATATGCAAAAAAGATTTTTAAATTATTTCTTTATAGGGTATATTTAGATTTGTCAATTTGGTCAAAAAGGCCATTTTTCGTTATAGACGGATCTCGGAAAAAACTTAGAAAAACAAAAAATGAGATTAGGCCATTATGGGGATGCATTTTTATGTTAAAATTCACGTTTCTGACATTGATATTTGTTGACCTGTGTAATGAAAGAAGTTTATCCACAGATTGCTTTGAGAGATGTTGATATATGTCACTGCACCTTAGTCATGCCTGTTATTGTATGTGAGCTTTATAAATTAGGTCCGGCTCGCCTGCTCAGGTTTTTTGGCGGGCCGACATTGTGGGACCTTTTGGGGCTTGACTTCGATATTTAGCTCGTTTTTATTTCTGGGCGAAGGTTTGATTTTGTTTAACAACAAGAGGATAATAAATTCATTATTTAACATGCGGTTTTGTTTCATTACAAAATATAGAAATTAATTTCCGAACTTCGTTATCAATTTTTATAATTTCCATAATTTTGTGGATAATTCTCGATCATAATCAGTTTATTACAAAACCACCAAATATTTTCTATAAAAATGTCCATCCTAAGTGTATAAATTGGTATACTATTATTAGATAATAAGGTTTAAAGATTTATTTTGAGTTTTAGAGCTGGTTTTTACAGTAAATCAACTTACTCATAATAATTTTTAGAAACATTAATTTGTTTTGAGATAATTTATAATATGTATATGTATATTAACAAAAATTGAAGTTTAATTAGATTTCTAGCTCCCTTTTTACTCCATAATTAGTAGTCCTAAATCCAACAACACTTGCAGCAAAATCTGAATTCCAACCGGTCTGCCAGAATTTATGTGAAAGGACATTTTAGAGATAATAACATTTATATATGGCAGAGCTGTAATAAAAAATCACTTCCAGCCCACATAATTTACATATAAATAATCCATTTTCTTCTTGTTAGCATTCCTTTTTCTGATCGTTTTTTATAATTTACCTTTTTCAAGTTTCAGCTTTACACGCCTTGCAAATAAAATTATAAAATTATGTAATTAGGTGTTTTTAACAACAAATCCTCATTATTGTAATACATACGGCTAGAACACCCATACCCAGGCAATGCCTAGAGGTGCTAAAAAAATTTGTCGGAGATATCGGACCGGCCCCAAATTTATATTCAACCTGTTACATATCAAAAATTTTTCATAGGTGCCTTATTAGAAGAAATATTGGGCAAGACTAGCCTAAAACATAATTTTTTATTTCGATCAGAGGAATACAATTGTAATGTTTATTAAATAAAATGTTAATTTTATTTTATTCGTTACCTTACATACTTATGTGGCCTGCACTACTTTTAAAATTAAGATATACAGAGTATTAATATAATTTGCCCGTTTACAATATGCCTAAAAAATATTCAATATCCTTAAAACTTTTAAAATACTGACCATCATTGTGAATCAAATGCCTTCAAATGTTTTTTTAAAAATAATTTTAACTGCCGCAGACCAAATATATAAAAAAGTCTATGGGGTTAAAATTTAATTGCAAAAAAAGTACAATAGACTTTTTTATACTAACAAATTTTAGCAGCATAGCTGTTTATTTTGATGATACCTGCAATTTAACTATGCTCACACATATTTTTACGAATTAAATTAATAGCCCAAGTATCATTTTATGTTATTTTATTTAATACAAAATTGTTTGTGTATAATGTAAGGGTTTAAGTTTTTTCATAAATTAATTTATGCAAAATAGTTAAATTTTAAAACATTTAAAGAAAACTTTTGGATTATCTTTTCTATTTTCAACACCTTTTAACAAAAATTTATTCCAAGCTACATTTTTTCTGCTTTTAATAGATTTTTTACCTCTTTTTTAATATTTTAATATTCAGCATAGCATTTTTTTGAAGTAAAATTAATTTATATATACCCATTTTTTTATAGAATTTAATTTTTAAGTTTTTTGACAGAAAAAAATTTTATCCTTTTGTACGAATTTATTTTGGTAAGTTTTAAGTCAATGGCAACCACTAAAATAGTTTGTCAAATTAAGTCCTTCAATATTTAAATCTTGAGAGCCCAATAAACCTTCTAGGATACTAAATTTATGGTAAATAATATTTGAATAGTTTTTACCTTAGTATTACAAAACCTAATAGTGGAGCAGCAAACTTCTGTTTCAATAATAATGGGAAAATGGTCAGATAAATTCCAAGACTACTTAGTGTTTTACGGGGGCAAAATTTAAAGAATGCTTATTTACAAAGAAATAATCCGCTGTAGAAACTTCATAATTTTTATGTGTTTTCTACAAAAACTCACTTTAGTATTTTCAACAAGAACAAACATGTCCCTATTTAGATTAGAATTATTTTAATTACAAGAACCTGTGCCTCATTCCTCCCCGTATTAAAATCCCCCATTACAACAATTGGCCAATTGAATCTATTACTTTTTTTAACAGTACTGTTAATCAAGTTTTTTATTGCTGCAGTTATTTCGAATTTGTAAGTTTTAATAGGTATATATTAAAAATAATTTTCTCCCATAGTATGTTGCCAGAGCTTTCACTATTTGTTCTAAGAACATATTTTTGCTGCATCCTATAGCCACTCCCTCTCTAACTACATTCTTATTACAAAAACCTTCAAGGCAACTAATATTAAAATTTATTTTCCAGTGGTTTTCCATTATGCAAGTCTCTTGTAATCCTAAAATTAATAGATTACTCTTATCATTGTTAATTAAAAAGCTTAGCTCAATTGTTAATTAGCTAATAATATTATATGAAATAATTTCTAATTTATCACTATAGTTAGTTTGAGTTTAGATTTTAATGATTTTTTTTACTAGTTTATGTTTTTCATCACTATTATATTAATGACTAATTAGATGATTTATTGCTCATAATCATTTTACCAAATTTAGCACCATGTTAAGTTACAAAAATTATAAGTAACCGAATTTTAAGCTCCTCATTTTTTTTTACAAAAAATCCAAAAATATTACCCTCTTTTAAAATCTTTTTAATCGTCTAATAAATATATGAGGTGGGATAGGCACATGGCAGTCCAAAAAACAAAAAAATGAGATACGCATTCGCCGTGCTTGATTACAATTTGGCTTTTAAAGGGTTTTTTGTATTAGTTTACACTCTTAGGGGTATTGATTAGCTTTGGACATGCTAAAGTTTAATTAAGCTGGCCTACTATAACCTCTCCCTGCATACACTAATGATTCAATGCGGTGTTCTAAAAAACAAAGTGATAAAGTAAATAATATTAGCTAGGATAACATATATATGCTTAAAAATTATAAAGTAGAACAAGCTATAATTCTTTGAATTTCTAGGCAAGCTAAAAAACAAGCTGAAATCAAAAACAGGCTTAAATCAATAAACAAGCAAAAATATATATTCATTAGTAGTAGCACTATATATAAAGTTAAAAATTTTTACTATTCTGTTAGTACTATCTATTATCTCATATTTTTTGGCAATAAACAAAACATTTGAAGCATTCCGCATCCTAACTAAGTTTAAGTCATTTATACATTCTGAAATTCCTTTAAAATAAAACGCCATCTGTCGGAAATTATTTTTTTTTATTTTATTTGCCTTATTAAACAAAAAAATATTTTACATTCCGGTACGCACGACATACAGCAATTCACTTAACTCAAATATAAAAATTGAAATTGGAATGGCAAAAGGGTTAAAACAAAGCTTTAAAAAAAGGAAAAATATTGAACTATTGACTGACCTGTGAGAGAAGATGTTAAAACATTACATTTTTTTACTATTTTGTAAATTATTTTTATTGTGAGTCGTGAATAAAGTAGAAGAATTAGAACTTTGTAGTTTAGTAAGCGTTTATTGAGTTTCTGTCTAGAAAACGTCGCCCTTTGTTAATTGCGACACTTTAATTTATAACAGCTTAACATCGGAGTAGCCGATGAGAGGGGGTGAACTTAGTGCGTACCATTCCTCTCTCCCCCTTTGCTAAATAACACTGGACAACAAAATTTGGACGACCCTAATCATCATTTATGGCAACTAGGGTTTTTGGTCAAGTTTTTGGCGCTGATCACGAATATGAAATTAAAATTTTAGCCAAGGCCTCAGATTTTTAGTTATTCATTGTCAAAGTTGAGATTTTTCAATTTTTGGGGTATTTTGGGCTATTATATCATAAAACCTATGGATAGTAACAAAAGTTTAAAAATATATTTAGATAACGAAAACATTCATTATTAATGTAAAGAGTTTAAATTTTTTTTAAATATTTTTTATTTTTTATTTTTGTAAAATTAGTGGTTTTTGTCATAAACTCCGTTTTTTGATCCTAAATAACTTGGAAGTAAATTGCTAAAAATTTATGTAATAACTTTTTTTAGATATGTTTTTTATAAGTAATCTGAATATGCCAATATATTTTTTGTAGCATTGATAGTAAAAAAAAGTTTTTGAATTTTTTTTCTGAACTTTGGACGCGGTTTAAAAAAAATTAGAGGCCTTAGAAAAAAACTAAACTCGGGATCGTTATTGCAAGAAAATTCTCTACAAAATCCTAATAAAATCGTTTATGTTGTTTTTTTTTGTCCAGTGAATCAGTCTCGTGAAACGTTCAAAAATGCAATAAAAATAAGGCAACCTAACTCCCCTCATTGTTTGCCCAAAAGATTTTCCACGCCTATAATCCTCACTTCCCCGCCTCCCTTCCCTTTAACAAAATCCTAGATACATGGCTCTGCAGCTAGACCCTATAAATAAATTGGAAAAAGTGCGTGTTTTATTTGCTACACTTTCGATGGTTATTGGCTTGAAAATTATTTAATTAATTCATAAATTACAATCTGAATATACATACTCAAAATGGATTTATTCTGATGATATAATTGGGATTTTAAGATGGATTATAAATTTTTGGGCAGCTGGTACTTAGCTATAATACGTAATTTTTATTACAAACATTAAAATAAATTGTTTTGAATATGGTATGTATGTTAACCCATTAGTGCCGGATGTTCCACTTTTGGAACATCAACTTTGAGGGGTCATAACTTTGGTTTGGAATAAGATTATAAAATAAATTTAATATCAGTGTAAAGATCAAGTCCTTAATTATATAGAGAGATAATCAAATTAAAAAAAAATGTTTTTTAATGAGCTAAAATGCGGTTTAAAAAGTGCAAAAAAATGGAAGATTTTTTTTCACTTTTTAATGGCCCATAAATAGGGCTATATGATAATTATTTAAAGATTAAACAGTTGGGGTTTCTAAAGGATCATAAGTGTTATATTATGTATAAATTTAAATAACTTTGGCCTAACCTATCAAAAAATATTAAAGTTTGAAAATTTTTGTTCCATTTTTGGAACATCCGGCACATCCGATATCTGATTTTTTAGAAATGTTAAAAATAGATTTTTTCTAAGAAAAACGACTTAAATTTTACTCAGCATAAAAGCTTAATTCTTTTTCACAACTTTTTTTTAAAAATAGTTCCAGCTGTTCTTATTTCTTATTATGCCCGTTTTCCAAAATCTTATCAACGCTCTTGATTTTGCTCATGCCAATTCGGGAAACGAAGAAATAACCGTGATTCCTCCAGACAATTTTGGGGATGTGACGTTAAATTTGGAATTAAAGTTTGAGTACTTTCTTCTTCTTGTGGATACCCCTTTTCTTTTGAAATTTACACCGGAAAATCCACCCCATATACCGGATTATTAGGAGAACATGTTATCGATAAACTAACAAAATGTTTGAAAAATCCAAGATCACACGCTATATACTTTGATAATTTTTTCGCATCGACGAAAATAATTCGAAATCTTGGAGACAAAGGACTTAGATGTACGGGTGTAATTCGAGCCAACCGGACCGAAAAATGCCCTTTCAATGAAAAAAATCTTTTAAAGTTACCGCGAGGTAGCTTTGATTATTATGGAGATGGCAAAGTTATTCTTTGCCAATGGATGGATAATCGAGTTGTCATAATCGGCAGTAATTGGGAGGATGTCCATCCCGTTTCTATTGTTAAACGATGGAACTCTAAAAAGAAAAGTTTTGTGAAAATAAATCAACCTAAACCAATTAGTTCTTATAATAGTCATATGGGGGGAGTGGACTTATTAGATCGATTTCAAAGCGATTACCGTCCTCAACTACGTTCAAAAAAATGGTGGTGGTGCATTTTTTCCAACTTCTTAAACATGGCAGACGTCGCTGCGTGGCGCTTTCACATTCATTGCGGCGGAAAAAAAGATCATTTAGAATTCAGACGCGATTTAGTTAGAGAAATGGCATTACATACACAAAATCGCCCCTTTCGTATAATTTCTGGGAGACCTCACGCATCATTGAAAACTCTGGATTTAACCCATATCCTCAATAAAGCTGCTAAACAAGGCCGGTGCAAGCTCTGTAAGAAGAACACGCTTCTAGAATGCCAGAAATGTGAAGTTTTACTCCACAGAAAATGTTTCGCCGATTTCCATAAAAAAGGACTATAGATGTGCCGGATGTTCCATTTTTGGAACAACGCATAACTGACCGCAAATAATTTTATACAATTTTTTTATAATGGATTGTTTATATATGATGTCTAACAATAAATATTATCGCAAAATTAATTTGATTTTCAAAAATTTTTGTGCCTCCGGCACTAATGGGTTAAAGTTAACCCGAGGATATTCCGGCCCAGCCCGCCGGATGTATTTTTATATTTAGGCCTGATTAGGCCCATATTTATAAATACTGCCCAATTTATCAACAAAATACAGTAATACCCTTCATTGTGTGATAATAATAAATTGATAGCTCGTGTAAATAGTTATTAAAAAAAGTTATAATGAGATATAAAAAAAGTTGGCCCAAGCTCGGCCCGTTATTCCTTTATTCTAATTTAAGCCCAGCTGGCATAGCCCTTTAAAAAGTTCAGTCCGGGTTTGTTTTAACGGGCGGGCCAGCACCGGGTAGGGCCAGGCATATTGGCTCTCAACTTGATCTCTGAATAATATATATTTTTACAAAAATTTAATTTTATATTGAATTTCTACTATTTTTTTTACTAGGCCCCATAAATTAGCCCTGAGTGATGCAACACTTGCAAATAAATCTAATTTCCAAGCAAAGTTTGTCAGAATTTATCACATTTTGGGGATAATTACATTATACATAGAACCGCATTTAGAAATCACTTTCAGCCCACATAATCTACATATAGATAATTGAAAATACCATTTTCTCTTGTAAAAAACATCCTTTTCTAATTTTATTTTTATAATTTTTTCCCTTTTTTAAGCTTCAGTCCTCGCATGGCGAATAAATTTATAAAAATATTTAGATAATTTTATCTACTGTGTATCATCGTTATTGCTAACAAATGTATTCCAGCTCGACAAAATTTTGAGATATACGAGCTAACTTTAGAAACCAGGACCTGCCATCTTAGGATTTTTCTAATCATTTGTCGTTTTTTCTAATCAAACTTTGCATGCCTGCTATAAACATGGAAAATTTTTAAAATAATGTTAAAAATATAAAAAAAAATTTAAAGACAAAAAAATATTGAAAGATATTACATTTGTATATAAGACAGTTAAACTGTTAGTCAAACTTATTTAAATATTCTCATTCATGCATAAATTTATCTTATGGCTACGGCTAATACTAATTTCAAAATTGTAAAAAATTAATTTTTTAAAAAATTTAACGGCTAAAATCAAAAAATTAGAGATTTTTGGTCGTTTTAGAAAATGCCTAACATATTTTATTTTAGTTCTTTAATTTTTATACAATAGCCACCTTAATGTTAATAAAATAATCAATTTTTTTCTTCAAAACTTTTTTTTCACGAGCCGCAACCTAATCAAGAGTAGTTGTGTAGGAAATTAATATCCTTAAAATTTTAAATTTCCATGTATGTAGATGAAAAATTAAAATTAATGTTGTTAACATTAAAAAACTCTTTTTTTTATTTTTTTTTTAGGTTGTGATTACAAAATCATTCAGATTTAGCGATTTTTTGATTTTTATAACTTAACCGAGCTAGTTATGGTTGCATCTTTTATTCCCCAAAAATTTTAAATACTAGCCACTTTAATATTAATAAAAAAAATTTTATACATTATTTATCAATTCATTGGCCACAACCGTATTAGGGTTCTTATTGCAAAATTGGATATAACTTGCTATATTTCCTTTAAAGTGAGTTTCATTCAAAATTCAGTTGCTTAACCTTAGGATCATATGAAGTTTTCTCTATAATTTGCGATATGACATGGCTATAGTAATAGAATGAATTATACACCACAAAATAAAAATTGACGCAAATAAATCTAAATATAATGCAAAATTTTCTTTTTTTTTGTTGCAAATTTGCAAATTTCCGATTTCTATTTGAATTTATTTGTCCCAAAGGAGTCGATTACACAAGAGCTGACCTTTCAATATACAAGTTATTTGTAGCATCAATAATATTGTCATATACATTTTTTAAATTGATTCCAAAATTTTAAATATACTAATAAATTTCAGTAAATGCAAAATATTATTTTTTTTTGTATATATCAAAGTTTTAGACACACGTGTTTAAATATTAAAAACACAATTTTTCAATTAATCAGAGATGTAAAATTGATTAACGCTCTGTCTATTTCAATTTAGGCCTAAAAAACTTAGCTCAAATATAGCTTCGGCAATTTTTCAAAGAAGCCCATCAGTCCAGTCTAGCCCAAACCTATTAATTAATCATGAAAAAAGAGAATTTTTTTTTCACTTTTACTTTCATTATAAAGAAACACCGAATATACGAGAAATTAGTTCCTTGCCAAAAAAAGGGTCAAATGTCACTACAAAATAGGATTTGAATAAAAATAATTGCTTTTTATGTAAAAGTTCTTTGAGCTAATATTTGCTTAAACCCTGGCTGAAATTATCAACTACAAGGCTCGTTTTTAGAAATTAAACCAAACAAGTTTCCAAATCCATGAGTGATTTTTTGGGCCAACATTGTGACATTTAAAAACCTCTTTAAATAGTCAAAAGGACCTATATTTTAGCAAATTTTATTTTCTGCCTTGACTTGTAATATAGTACCTTAAATGTTTATAATATTAGATAAGTTTAATGATAAACATTAATAACATGGCGGCTCAATCAATGGCTATGGATGGAATAACGCCATATATTGATATTAAATTACACCTAATATTTTTGCGTTTTAAAGAAAAATTTCTTCTGGCATAAAAGACATTAATTTACATTTTACTTAACAAAGTTGTGAAAATATAAAATTTAAATTTTGGGATGGTAAGCGGGTTACATGAGCGAATTAAAAGGCTTAAACCTGTCTATATCGCTATTCGAGTGAAATTATAGTTTTGAAAATTGTTCGAGTAATATGTTTTATTTAAAAAAAAACAATGAAAAACGAGGCAACTATAAAATAAAAAAAGTTGACCCCGAATAAACTCATATACGTCCAGTGCTGAAAATCTTTTCATCCCTTAGCTATTTCCAATAGAGGCTCAATAAATAAAAAAATTGATCGTTTTTGAATTTTCAAAAAAATTTTACCATGTGCCCGTATGTTGTATTACCTGCAACAAACTTTAAGTGTTTCCCAGGCAAAAAACTGCCAAAACTTTTAATCTTTACACGCTCAAGCTTGGAAAAGATAGATTTAGTTTTGATTAAATTAGTAGTCAGCAGTTTGGTAACCCCGATTTGTGATGTGTAGGGTGATATTCTAAATAAACATTTTGCCGGCTATAGATTTATATTTTGTCGTTTATATTTGTTTAAGTCGGCATAAATGTTTTACAAAAAAAGGCAATTTTGGCTGATTCTATTGTTTTGTTTTCAATTTTATAAAAAGCCACTATAATGGCGCGTCCAGCGTTCCTACGATAATTTTTAATAATCTTAAAATTTAGATTTTTATATCGAATTAACCCTTGTTTTTTGCAATTTTATCTTACACCCAGAGCAATTGCTCATAGTGTAATTATTTTTAAAAGTTTCTATTTATTTTTGTATAAACATAGTTGATAATATGTTCGATACCATTCTCTCAATAAGAGCTTAAAAAATATTTAACATAAAACCAATATTTTATATTTAAAAAACTTTTTATTTTATTTAAAAAAAAAAATTAATGAGCTCTTAATGCGCCATATAAAAAACAATATTCACTTTTAATTCCTTTCCTCAGGTTGATCTGTTAGTCAGACATTATAAAGTTCAAAATTTGAACTCCTATCACACCTTCAAAGTTTATGTGATATTTACAAATTTTCAATTTTGCACATCTACCAACTAATTTTACTAAATGTCAATATTTTATCTCAAAATAATTTATAGTGTGTCCGGGCAATAACACCCTTCCTTTCTAGCGTACTTTGGTTCATAATAACTCTTATCATTCACGACAAATTATGTTTAAAACAATGTCTTAGTTTTTTATTTTTAAAATTAAACAGGTGATGGGCATATATAACGATTTCAATAAAATTTGCATCCAAATTCTCTTGTATATGCACTACAGTGTTCGACAAATTTTTGAGATATATAAGTTAATTTATAAGACCTAAAGATCTTCAAATCCGTGTACCGTATAATCAAACTTTGTACGCCTGCGATAAATATAAATTTATAAATAAAAATGTTTAAGCTAATGAGATTTGATTATTATAAAATATTTAAAAAATTGCTATCTATATAAAAAGTTAAATTGTTGAATCTAAATTTAAATTGAAATTCTCATTTCAACCTGAGTAAAAATCGTGCCGCGGTATACATGTTGATGGAGTCTGAGACATTCAAAAGATGCAAAATCTAAATTTAATGTATAATTTTCTTTTTTTGTTGCAATCTGCAAATTTTTTGATTTTTATTTTTAGAAATTTTTATGTCCCACTTGAGTGGTTTAAAAGAGCTGACCTTTTAATGTTTAATTTATTTACAGCATCAAGAAAATTGTTATATATAAATGTTTAAATTAAAAATTCTTAATACACCAATATTTAAATTCTGGCAAATGCAAAAATTTGCTGCATTATGGTAAAAAATAAGAATTTTAGACAGACGTATTTGAATATTAAAAACACAACTTTTTTCAATTGATCACAGATGCAAAATTAATACACGCTCTGTATATTTCACTTTAGATGTGAAATTTAGCGAAAGTCTTTTTAAAAGCTTCGGCAAATTTTCAAAGAAGCCCAGCCTAAACAATTAATTATGGAAATTATTTTTTGTAATTTCACTTTTGTGTAATATGAGCCTAGCATTGGGAAATTAGTTTATTATGCCTAAAAAGGGGTCTACAAAAGATGCTAGATTTGACCAAAAATAATTATTTTGTATTTTTTTGTAAACATTTTTTTGAAATTTTCCTAAACCCTAGGTGGAATTATTTATCAAACAAAAGTTTAAATACTATATATAAGGTAGCAATTAAATAGGTTTATAAAAATGCGCGCGAAATATAAATATGGGCCTATTTTTTGACGTTTAAACTTAAAGGCCTTTTTCAGGCCCTATTCTAGCTTTTCCAATTTGGGGGGAGAGGGGCAAAAAAAACTCGGGGGGAGGGGGGGCAGAAAAATTTTTTTTTTGCAGAATTAGCCGTGACCTTCGGTCACGGCTAAAATATACATGTACACCAATTGAATTTTTGGGGCGGCAATGCCCCCCCTTCCAAAATGGGTCTAGAATCGTGCCTGGCCCTCTTACAAAGTCGAAAGGATTTAATATAATTATCTTGAAAGGCGCTCATTTTTTAGTAAACTTCACTTCTGTCAACTTTTAGTGCCTTAAAAAGTCGTAGTATTATTCATCTGTGCTTAGACTTTACACAACCTCTCCTAATCTAATCTGGTGAAAGTTTCAAACATTCCATTTTGTTAGAGAAAAGTATAGATACATACTAGAGTCGGACCGTAATATTATGGTCCAGCCCGCCCCGACATATTTTACAATTTAGGCTTGGCCCGATTAAGATAATTCGGTTATTTGAATTTAGGCCAGGTTCGACCCTGCCCGGCTCGTATTTTAAAATACCCCAAAATTTTTGTTATACAAGCTAAAAAAACTAAACATTTCTACAATATCACTTAATAAAAACGTGATTTTTTTTTTAATTCCCTACTTATACCTTTGGGTTAAAGGATTTATCATAAATTTTGTCTCCGCAGCCCACATGTTTTGGTGTCGCACGAAATGTCGCAATATCTAACAGGTGGCTGTTATGGCCGACAGGATAATATATCAAAAAAATTCATGCTTTTGTGTTTGCATTAATATTAAAATAAGGTAACTGCACATTACAGCCTTTATTACAATGGGATAATCTAACAGTGTTTTTACAGAGTTTTTATATTGCATGGCACAGCTCAACTAAATCAATGTCTGAAAAAAAAGTTATCACAAGAAACAACATGATCCCCATGATGACCTTTTCTCTTATATAATTTCCATTTTCTAAGATTTCTTTCGCCTTCAGCTATTTTTTTAAGTTTATATCGAATAATGACCATTTTTGACCAAAGTAACGATTTTGCAACCTCGAGAATACTCTTAAAAAATTCTTGAATTTATTTCTCATATATCACTTGTGATTTATATTTTTTATCTTAAATAATAAGAAAAATTTTTTTAAGTATATCAAGCTACATTAGAAAATATAATTAAACTTTGTCAAAACAGTTAAAATGTTAATATATGAGTTGCCTGGAGGTATGTACCACCGTTAAAATAAGATATTATTAGAATTAATATTCTTCATCGCGTGATAATTTATCTTTAGTTCTTGTTAATAATAAAAAATAGGGCAAATATAAAATACTTATTTTCTGCCGGCCCGTCCTTGTTTTAATACAGTCTTGGACCGTTTAATTTTGGCCGGGGCTGGCCCAACCTGCTTTTCAAGCGGGCCGGCACAGTGGCGGACGGGGAAATTACACCTCCCAGGTAAAAAACTATCGTAAATTTAATTAAGCAGTAATCTAAGAATGTAACTACAACTTTTGGCGGATTTTAATTCCAAAACTATTTTAAATTTATTTCGGAATGGATATCATCTCAAAGAGTAATTATATTTTAACAAGAAATGCTAATTCCAGTGTAATTTGATAATCCTTTCATCTTAAATTTATTTTTTTCTATTCATTGCAAATGTCTTCTTGTTCCATAATCTGTACAGCATTGTGATTTTAAGGGGGTTTTGATAAATTTTTTGTAGCACACATATCACAATTTTTGATAAAATTCGACCATACAGAATTAGCCATATGAGATAATCTTGTTTTTAGCGCTTTTTTCGATACGCTTATTTAAAATTTTGTTTAAGAGGTGTATCTAAACAATAAAAAATAAACGTTTTTTTAAATTTTCTTCTAACGGGAGTAAGAATTTAATTATCTATTTTTTAAAAACATCATTGTTTATAGACACCTGTTGGTAGCTCAGTGTAATTATATTCCATTTGTCTTGATCTGATAAAATAGTTTATATATCTAGAAAATTTTTGGACAGTGTAAATATAATTCATAGTTGATTAGAAATAAAACTTAGAAAAGGCATCAGTCTAATAATTGGTGGAAACAAAGAAAAAATAATGAGCAAATTTTTTATAACACAGCGATTATTTTGTTTTTAATAAAAGGGTTTTTAGTAAAATTGAAAAATATAAGTTTTAATTTTAGAATTTTAAATAAATTCAACCATAAATGCGGAAAAATTTGAGTTTTTTAAGGCTAGAAGAACATTTTAATTTTTGAAGCGCGCATAAGAGAAAAAGAAAAAGTTTTTTAACTTTCTCTAATATTTACTTACATTTTCGTTAAACTTTGTTTCAAATATTTTTAAAAGTTAGGTTCATAATTTTTTGAAAATTTAAATTTGAAAAATATTCAAAGGTTTTACGAAAAAAATTTTATAACTATGTAGCAAACACATAGATAATTTCTGGTTTTTGATCATTTCCGAAAAACAAAATATTTTTTAAAGGTACATAACACAACTTATAAAACTTAAACTTACGTACACAGGTTACGCGGCCAAACTCAATATTATTTCTGCCCAATTTGGTGCAAAAAAACTTGGTACACCCTCTCCTTTTCTGATTGGAAGAGCAAGATTTTTGCTAAAAAGTAGTCGTTGACCAATCTTATTTTAAACAAAAAAAAATTTCGAAAAAAATTAATGCCTGTTTGGCCGAGCGATTAGGGCTTAATAATCGATTAAATGGTTAAAGGCTTCAAAAACCGATTATCAAAAAAAAGGAATTTTTTACATTGTTGAGTTGAAAGACCTTTGGCTAAAGAGGAATGTTAGATATAGATATTAAAAACATTAAAGTGTTAAAATTTTATCTTTTGTATTCTTAATTGATGTGCCCTTTGAAAAGTTTAATATAATTCAAATTTACCTTTACGCAGAGGTAACATGAGTACAAAACAAAATATATTTGAACGTATAAAAATGCTTTTTTAAAAATATTTCCTCATTTTTTTTTTATAATTATACTTGAATTTTTCAAAATAAAAATTGCCATAATGCTTAAACAATTCTGCTGGATCCTGATTTGCTCTCTAATTTTCGGATATAATGGTAAGATTGTCTTTTAAGACTGTGTTTCTGACATTCAAAAAACAAAATTTAATATTAATAAAAAAACTATTATTTTCCGAAAGTAAAATTTTTGAGTTTTAATTGAGGCGATACGTTTAAGCTTTAGATTTTAGAGATTTAAGAAAAATCAAGACCCAAATGTTTACTTAAAAATTTATAATTAAAAACAGGAAATTATATACCAACCAACAAATTCGGTAAAAATGATCTCTAGTTTTCTAAAACTATAATAAAGGTCTTTTAGATATCAAAAATAACAGTAAGATTATTTGTACAGTTTTGATAATATTAGATTACACGACAAAATTATAAATATTTAAAAGAATAATTAAACAACACCCCTTTCTCCTTTTCCTTTGTATTCCACCGCTTAAGGCTGTACCCTAAAAACTATAAAAAAAATCATTCTATTTAAAAACAAAGTCTTTAGCATTTTTTTAACCACATTATGAAGATATATCAAAAATTTTTGAATTTTAAAATCGAGTCTAGAGCCCCAAATAATTTTTAATAAATTTTTGGACCTTTGGTGGTCTGTACGTAACTCAATAACATTATAATTTTATTATTCAAGATATGCAATATTATTTTTGTTTTTTTGCGACTTTTCTTTTCAATAGTGTGTTGTTGAATAGAAACTAATAGCCTATTTGGCTTTGCCACTTAAAGCAAAATCTATTTCACATAAAAAGCATTTTTGCCATTCATGAGGAAGGCATTTCAAAATTTCAAAACTTACGATTTGTGTTTAAACAATTTTTTTGTGCAAAAAATAATAACAGACAATAACCAAACAAGAGTCTCAAAAACAAGCCATAATTAAATTTTGTCGCAACTTAGAACTTTATAAAAAAAAAATCTTTGGTATAGGAGAATATCTCAGATTTTTTTACATTCTAAGGTTATGTCTCTTTTAATTTCAAAAGGACTGAGCTAAATGAGATTTAACACGCTGACCTAAGTTTTTTGGGCATAGACTCTCGCTTTGAGATTCAAAACAATAGGCTTGAGAGAACAAACCAAAATATATCGTTAATCCTTAAACATTCATTAATAAACATCGCAGGGGACTGTTTATAAATTATATAAAGGTTTTAAAAATATTTGGTTTTATAAATATTAACTTATTTTCAAAATTAAAAAAAAATTATATTTAATAACCACAAAAGTGATTTGTAATTAGTTTTTTTAGATTAGGATTTTTTTTCCACACCCGAAAAATAAAATTGCTTTTTAGTTTGGGCTGAAGGAGGACCGGGAACACCTTATCGAACACCCAGGTCACGCTATCCGGTGAAAGTTAATTGGAGCCCATCGAGCTCCAATTCAACGGTCTACGTGATCGGCTATAACATTTACAAAAGGGAAGTCAATGGAACGAATTATCCTTTAATATCTGTCGGCAATGTAGTACTCTTTTTTTGTGTATATATTAAGGCCAAATAATTTTTAGTAAAAGTAAAGAAATATTATAAAACTTTTTTGAGGATCCCAAATTAACTATGATTTTCTCAGATATACATAGATAAGTATATTTTGATTATAAAGTTTTCTTCATTTACTTTACCATTTTAGAGCTTTTATTTTATTATCTCGAGCAAACAATATATATCGCTTTTGCTCGCCTGCCGTGACCTAGTTTTTTAGCCTGGGTTCTTGTTTTAGGCATAACGTTTAGGGCCTATTGACTAAGCAGATCACTCAGCTGTTTCAAAGTGTCACGTGTCCGTTGCGGAGTCAAAAAAGTCGTTTGTGCGCGGAATCGAACTAAAACCTCGTATGTGTGTAGGACAGGTGGCCACTGAGCTATCTGAACCAATATAGTATGGTGCGCCATTCAAGTTCGACGCGCCCATAAGAACAATATAAGCGGTGAGCTTGAAAGGTTTAAATGTGCTATAGGCGTCGATTTTGTAAATTATTACATAAAA
Source organism: Acutogordius australiensis (assembly GCA_030555515.1). Lineage (NCBI taxonomy): Eukaryota > Metazoa > Nematomorpha > Gordioida > Gordea > Gordiidae > Acutogordius > Acutogordius australiensis. The sequence continues at coordinate 288,355 of CM060244.1, read as the reverse complement.
TAAGATGCCTATAAAAACTTCTATCTTAGTTTGCTCTTTAAGGCACTTAAAAGCAAGAACTTTGTTAATTCTTTATATAGGTAACAACATACAACGATTATGATTTTCCCTGTGGTCCCCTCTTCGGATTTATTATATCAGCTGTTTATAACAATAACGCAACTCTGAACAGCCATGAAGGTTTTTTTGGCCATGGTATAAATTTATAAAATTATAAAAAAAATGACGGCTACATTCAAAATAACTTATTTTTAAATCAAAAATTTTAAAAATGGAGGAAAAACGCATATGTTTACAAGAAAATGGCCAAAATTTAATAGGAAGGCATATAAAATACTTTTCCTTACATAAAAAAAAATTTAAGGAAAAAATAAAATTTTTAAAATATTTCAATTCTCCCTAAACTCATTCTGAAATGTAACTCGCTTTTTAAGCCTCAGCGTTAAAATGTGAATGAAAAAGCTCAAATTAATATTTTTTTGGTCAAAAGTATATTAATGCTCTATAATTTTTTCAACTTTGTAAAAATGTTTTTTAATGACAGAAAATTTAAAATTTTTCTAAAAGATAAATAAACCCTTAACGCACCCCTTCAATAAAAATAAATGCCCAGTCTTTGATCTAATCCAACACCCGCTACCGCTAGATAACACTGAACAACAAAATTTGGACGACCCTAAGCATCATTTATGGCAACTATTGTTTTTGGTCAAGTTTTTGGCGCATCACAGTATTCGGTGTCAAAGTTGAAATTTTTCAATTTTTGGGGTATTTTGGGCTTCTATATTATAAAACCTATAGGTTGTAACAAAAGTTTAAAAATATATTTAGATAACGGAAACAATTAATAATAACGTAAGGCGTTTGAATTTTTCTGTAATATTTAATTTTTTTTTATTTTTAAAAAATTAGTGGTTTTTGTCATAAAATCCGTTTTTTGATCCTAAATAACTTGAAACCAAATTGTTGATTATTTTAGGTAATAACCATTTTTAGATATGTTTTTTTTAAGGAATCTGAATATATCCCAATAGATTTTTTGGAAAATTAATAGTTAAAGATTTGTGAATTTTTTTCTGAACTTTGGACGCTGTTTAAAAAAAAGTGGAGACATGGAAAAAAAAACTAAACCCGGGATCGTTATCGCAAGAAAATTCTTTACAAAACCCTTAAAAAATCGTTCGTGTTGTTTTTTTGTTGTCCAGTGTAATATGATATATAGGTTTGAGTTGATTAGCAGAATCATGGCCACTAAATGGAAAGGGCGCGAATACTAGACAAAATTTTTTTTATAATTTTGTACAGGAAGGAGGGGGGGGGGGGGGGGGGATTTGAAAAATTTATAATGGCATCTTTATATAGAATAAATACAACTCCCCTCGTCATTTATTACATATAACATTTAACTTAATAATTCCGTTCGCCAATCGTTATTTATACTAGAAACCGGGCCGTATTATTCCGGCCTGCCCGACATCATATTGGGCCAGACCCTATCAAAAATTTTAGTTTTTTATTTTAGGCCTGTTTTGAATTAAATATAGGGCCCGACTTTATAAGCTAAAAGGTTTTTTCCTTTACATTTTTTAAATAAAATTCAGAGCGCATAAGTATACCTTACATCGCACAATAATATATTTAACATTTTAAAATCTTGTCTATAAACGATTAAAAAAAAGGCAAAATGGAATATGATCAGCCCGGTTTTTTTTTCTAATTTAGACCCGACCCGTCTGGCCCATTTAATGCAAGTTGGGACCCGACTTAGATATCCAGTTCATACTATAAAATTAGAATACATAAAAGTTAAAACAAAATTTAGACCAATACAACAATCCTGATAAGCAATTGATTCCTCTAACGATTTTATCCCTCCAAAATTTATAAATTAATTTGAAATAACCAAATTTTATTATTAATTTAGACTGTTTCGTAACTTAAATCTTCAAAGGTACTAAACATTTTGCACCCCTAAATTTATTAGTTTTGGCAAATTATATTGAAAAGAGTGATTTTGTTTTATCTTTATCACTTTAGTTTTACAGGTGATGGCATAATATAAATATTTAAATAAATTAAACTGCATCCAAAATATAATATAAGTTGATGGCTAACTTTATTTACATTTTTATAAAAATTACAATAAAAACACGTAAATCATGGTTATATAAATTTGCCTCTGTTGGAGAGGAAGGGTTAAACACGTTTTTTGAGAGATAGGTTTTTTACGTTTTACAAAGGCCACGTGCAAAATAAGTCTTCATAAAATGAATTGCTAAATTGGTTGCTAAAATACAATAACTAAAATAATTTAAAAAAAAATGAATAATAATTTTTGAAATTTTTAAAATTACAAACGTTAATAACGCAATTCAATTTGTTTATGAAAACATTAAAGAAGGCATCTCCGTTATGACCATATCACATAGAATTTCCGTTTCCTTTGTTTCTTCCCCCTCCGACTCCCTTCGTCTACATCAAATGGTTTTTTTTAATCAGATTGACAGAATGTCAAACACTTAAAGAAAAAATCTAAGAATCTCTTTTTATAAAAATCTCTTGTAATCTTTTCATATATTCTAAAATATATTTGAACTTCTATTTTGATTTAGTTGTTGGGTTTTTTAATAACGATTAAAAGCTTATTCAATGCCTACCCTCGTTGTAAGGTCTAATGGTATCGGGTCAACATTCAAACATGCCCAAATAAAACATTCTTGTTGTATCCTCTTAAATTTATTGGTCCCCTACTGTAGATCAATGTCTCTAATATCTTAAGTTAAGGCACGTTCTACCTAATTCAATGATTCTCAATAGATGGCACAATCAATGAGAATTATATATTATCATCACTGATATTTTAAGAGGTTTAGTTTAGTAGGCCATCTTTTTAGCCTTGAAGGTTCTATTGCATTAGTTATTCTAAGAACAATTACGAATGTGGCCCACCTTACCCCTATTGTGCTAGCAGCATCTAGAGCCATAACCCTAAGCGGTCAAAAAACATATTTTTTTGATGCGTTTTATTTCCATATATAAATATAAAATTTTGTTCAACAAAACAGAACATTGAAAATGTTCCTCGTATACCAATAGTTGTGAGTTTTTGTGAAATTGCCTAACTACAATTTAATGGACTAATCAAGAAAAAGGTTCAATTTTGACATGATTGAATTTTCGTTCACGGATGTTAGTCAGCTAATCAGCCTAGCCATAAGATAAATTAAAAAATATAACATGACTTGATCATTGTTAAAACACTCTTGTGTGTTAACTTATTAGGGTCTTAGAAAAAGCCTGGCCGACATAAATAAGTTTACATTTTTAAAAAGAATCTTCATCTTAACTTACTTTAAGACCAGAAAATCAAAAACTTTAGAATGGCAAAAAGCTAAAAATAACGATTTGTTTAAAACAATAATAAAAACATTCAGATTTTTTTATAAAAAGAATTTTTACAATACCCGAATTATTCGCATTGAGACATACTGGAAGGTAAATGTTTTTAATATTAGAAAAAAAAAATTTGTTTTTTAGATTAAAAAAAATCTCTAACTTTTAACGTAAAATAAATATGTCAATTTTTAAACTTGGTTAAAAAATCAAAACTCTATGTTTTTCCCGAGCCTGAAAAAAATTGAATTTTTATGGAATTTTTACTTTAACACCCTGGCTAATCTCCCAAAGTTTTAAATTATTTTAAAAGGTCAATAAGTTATAACTATTGTTCATCTAACATACATTTGAGCTAATGCTTTTCTAATAAAATTAATTAATAAATTTAATTTAAAAAAATAATTTGTATAGCCTTCAATGGTTAAGCCTTCTGATATTTAGAAACTATTACCGATATTCTCTGGTTTTCATAGAAATTTATAAAAAAAATATTTAAAGGTCAAACTCGGCAAATTTTAATTTTGTGGCAAAAAAATTTGTCTAAACTCTATTTTGTTGAAATAGAAAATTTTGTCTGCTAATTTGCAGTCGAAGAAATTTTGAAAAATTCTTACATCGGACCAAAAAATTTATTTTTATGAAAAAAACTCAACCTGTGGCCGATTATTTAAGGCTCCTCAACAACCGATAAAATGTTAGTGGCCTCAAAAATCTAATATCAATTATTTTATTAAATTGCTGATTTAACAGATTTACTTTCAAAGAGTTATAGCAAATTGAAACATTAGAATGTTGTAATTTCAACTTTATTATTATATTAATTTGAAGGTAGGATTAATTTTCAATAAAAAACAAATACCAAATTTGAACAATTAAAAACATTTGTTCAATTTACATAATTTTTTTTAAGTTTTTTAACAGAAAAAATATATTTTTCAGAACATAATGTTTAAACACATCTGTTGGATCTTAATTTTTACGATAAATTTTGGATTTTTTGGTAAATTATATACAAATTGACCTTTACAAAGTGTTTTTGACGTTTGAAAATTTAAACTTGCCCGCTTTATTTAGAAAACTATCCAAAAATTTTACCTAATATATGAAGTTAAATTTATTCTATGGTCAAATTATTTTAAAAAATATAAGTCTAGCCCGCGACCGGCCCGTTGTAATATTTTACCCAATCCGGCCCGTAATTTCGTATTACAAATTTAATCTACACCACCGAATTTAAAAAAAAAACAATGTTAATATTTAAACCTTCAATCAATTTGTCATTTTTGTCAGATTTAATTGTTAAATTAACTTATATAAGTAAAATATTCATTATAAAACATAATTTATGGTGAAAAATATATGTACTTATCCCAATATATTAACAAAGAGAGACCTTTTGCCTTATGCCAAGTTAGTAATAAGTTTTTGCCCTTAATCCAATACTGCCCTACACAACATATAAAATGTTTAAAAATCATGTTTAAATTACTTTGTAAAACGGTTCTTGAAAGATAAGGCTGTATAAATTTATTATTGATTCGCATTTTTAATCAGCCAGTTTTTTCTTACAATTTTGCAAAAAAAACTGTTTTTAGTTTGGGCGGATGGACCGGGTGCACCATACATTACACCCAGGTCACGCTTTCCGGTTATTGTTAATTGGGATCCAGCGCCGTCCAATTCCACGATCTTCGTGATCGGATACAGAATTCACAAAAGGGACGTCAACGGGACCGTATTCCCTCTAATATTTGTCTGCAATGTCAGTAGCACTATATAACATAAATTATTTTACCGAGGACATTGGGCAAAGATTATTGATAATTTCATTTACAGTTTAAAATTTTTTTAACTGACTCTAAAACACTTAGTTTCAATTTTTTTAAAGTTTTAAAAACATATTTTTTATTAAATAAATTATCCCTAATCCAATTTTAAAAAGTAAAAATAATTTAATTTTTTTGACCATGGCCAAGCATAGGTTATATTGTGTTTTGGAAGACTTTTTAGATTAATTACAAAATAACTTTTGAGCACGAATTAGTAACAACTTTGAATTAATTAAGAATAGTAGGTACAATAAATGTTTATTTGACTAAAAAAAATCAATCATTAAAATTTTAGATAAAATATTTACAACCCTATTTAACAATCAAATTCCGAGTTACAGTTTAAAAACTTAACTATTAACTAAAGTGTAATTAAATTGTTTATAGGTTAAATTAAAAAAATTATATGCTCGTGATAAATATTTAGTATAACTATACCCTCCTACACCACCTGCCAAGTCAGCTTTTTATTTTCTTTTATTTTTTAAATATTCAGATAATTTATTTTTTTTTTGTAAAGTTTTTATTTATTCAGAAAAATTTGTTTATGTGCATAAAATAATTTAACGTATTTTAATTGCTGTAATTTACTCTTTTTTTCCGACAAATCACTAATGTGTCAAAACTTTTTCTTAGAAAAAAGCGTTTTTTACCGGCCACAAATTAGATTTATTATTTGAAAAGTTCCATCTTTCTCCCTCCAGCTTACCTTTGTACCCGTCAGTGTCGCCAATTTGGACTAAGTCTTAACTTGTTATTTTTAATAACATTTTGTTCAGAGTTTAAAGAAATGTTTCACAATATTAAATAAGATGTCGTCGACTTTGGGGCTTTTCCAGGTGATATGTTAGATATATTTAAATCTAAGAATGAAGTCATTTGCAATTCGGATATTGTAGATATAAATTTCGGCTTTATGCAAGATTCCTATGTTATAGTGACTTCCTCCCAACTTCGAACGTATATATTAGTCTCTAAAACTGCATTTTTCCTCATCAGAGTAGCATTATAATCGTGCAAAAGCAGCACCGAAAAGTCCATTAGAACGTTGTAGGCGGTACCGGCGCCAGAGGCTTGAATATCTTAGGCCAAAGTCAATTTTGCAAACGAATTAAAACGCCTAGAATCGAACCCTCAGGCAGAGCTGGGAAAAAATCCATTTTTCGACTAAACTCAAATTTTTGTTTTCTAAATATTTTATGACAGATTAAAATAATAAATTATTAATAAATACAGAATTTAAGCTGAAAATCTTAAATTTTATAAATATTTTCTTAATTAAAGCTGAGACCCTTTATTTTTTCTAAATTTCGAAAAATAAAAAAATGAGTTTGACCAGAAAATGGGCATTTTCCCAGCTCTGTCCTCAGGTGCGCTAGGCCAGCACTGAGAAAATAATGAGCAAACATTAATTAATATATGATATAAAATTGTTAGGTAACATCTTACGAAGATTATGAATTCCCGTGCGATACTCGTTTAGTATTAGTAGTATCGGCTGAGTATAACAATAACGCAACTAAGCATAGTCCTGAAAGTCGATTAAACACAGGTACAAAATTTTAAAATACCTGAACGACAACAATAATAATGATATCAATAATTAATATTAAATATATTTGTTTCCGCGAGGAATCAATTTTATTTTCGAGGGTTTGGTATGTTCTGGATATGTCACAAAATATTTTCCTTTTTGATTGAAAACTTTAATAATATTTTGATGTTTGGGATTAATTCTATTTGAATTTTGCTATTTTACAGAAGATTAGATACGAATTAGGGCAATAACAAAAAAATAGCCAGTTAGTTCTTTGTACAGATAAGGGCACGTGCAAAGTGAGTTTTTATTTTCGTAAAATTTTGAAAATTCTGAAAATTTTAAAAATTTATTTTTTTTCAAAATTTTTTCAAAAATTTTTTATTTTAGAAATAGCATTATAAGCATATATTAAATTTGACAACTTTTTAAAAATTTGCGCTTTATTACTAAAATTTTTTTTTCAAAATTTTGAAAATTTTACGAAAATAAAAACTCACTTTGCAGCCGGTAAAAAAATATTGACAACCTTTTTCTGATGTCCTTAGAGCTAGATTTAGAGATGTTAGTTGTAGTAAGAGGCAGATATAGAAAATGTGGTTTTCTTGTTTTTTGGTGGGTTTGAGGCAATGGAATTTGCGAATTTAGTGTTAAAGCCTTACTACAATAAACCCTGGTAAAAATTAAAAAAAGTTATTCACATGCTAAAACAATGCCCATTTTGCCCGACATCTCGAGAAAGATGATATACTCGTTCGGGCATAGTCTCGCCCTGGTACCATTTTAGAGCAATGAAGTATATAAAAAATATAACTTATCGTAAATTTAAAATTTACTTTTTTTGTATGTTCTGTAATAAATATAATATGCAATTGAGATTTAGGCACAACTAATATTATTCAACCCTAAGATATCACAATTGAAACATTAAATAATAATGGACAGTATTTCTAATTGTCGTAAACTGTATTAAACTTTAAATCAAGCGTTTTTTCACGGCGTATTCTTGGAAGTTAATTCATCAAAAACTTTGAAAAGTAATAAAAATTTTATGAGAGTTTCTTTAAAACTATTTTATTAACAATTTGTACTCAAGTAATGTAAACTTGTAAAAATACGTTTATGACAAAATAAATAATATTTAAAGAAGATTTGGCATTTTTTCCAAAAAATTGACTCTGAACGCGGCATTCAGGGAAAAGAAGCCTAATGAATAAATGCCTAACTAAAATCTACACAGGCTCAAGCAATCGCAATTGATTTGGAATCTAAATTCCGGCAACGTGTGACCTGCATTTGTAAAAAAAAAGGGGGGAAGGTTGCAAATTTTAAAGATAAATTTTGTGCAAGTTGTATTTTCCGGTTTTTAGTCAAACATTATGAAAACACTTAAAATGCCACTTCTGTTTAAAATATACGATCCCCCCCCCCCTCGTTTATCGTAACAATTAAATAAGCAATTCATTTATGTTTAACACAATCGCTGTTCAACCAGAGCTCAAACAGGGTTGTGATATTTCTACATGGCCCGCCTGACATATATTATCAATTTAAGCTCGGTCCACTCACCCCCGGGCGGACTCTCGGGCCCCAACTTTTATTTATAGCACATACCTTATAATTTAATTTAGAATTTCCAGATTGGATTATATAAATATAAATACACGATTACAACTATCTCCATTGATTTTTGTATGCACTAAAGACTAATATTTCCTAAATTCATAACAACACAATTTTATTTTATATTTAGATTGTTTTGAAACTTAAATCTCCAATAATCATGGCAATTTATTCCAAAAATTAGCTTAGTGATTTTCGTTTCTTTACTTTTAGTAGGTGATGGGTATAGCATTTATTTTATAAGGCCTTTTTATTTTAATTTTTTTTTTTAAAAATTTTAAATATAAAACACAAATATAAATATGATGGGAAAAAAAAAAAAAAAATAATTTTTTTTTTTTTTAATTTTTTTTTGGTTTTTTATCCAAACCCCCACAATCGCGGGGGCAGGAAAAAAACCCCCTCTTTTTTTATTAAAAGAGAAGGGGAATGTGTAAAACCCCCTCTCTTATAAAAAAAATCTTAGGGGATTTAAGAAAAAAAAACCCCCCCCCCAAAAAATTTTGAAAAAATTATAGAAAAAAAAAAAAGGGTTTTTTGGGGGTCTCTTTAAAAACCACCTTTTTGTGGGGGTATTTTTCCCCCTTTTTTTAAAAAGGGTTTTTTTTTGAATTCTTATTTTGGCCCTTAAGTTTTGCCCCCCTTTCTTTTTTATGTTTTAGGGGAAAAAATGAGCCAAAGTTTTTTGGCTCATTGTTTTCCCAGCCCTGATCATGATTACATATGGCATTCATTAGTGCCTAGGTGCCTGCCATTGAAAGAACGGGTTAAACACGTATTTCGTGAGATAGAAAACCCTAATGTTTCATTCAGGCTTGGGAAAAAAAAGTCAGCCCTTATAGGAATTTAAGAAAACTTTTAAAAAGAGCCCTTTGAGAAGGCCCATTATTTTTTAGTAATAAGGGGCTATTGGGCTTTTTGGGCTATTTTCATCCCATTGATACATCGGTATAAAGAGAAAAAGCTTTTGAAAAAAACTCTTACATTCAGCTAATAAAATTTATATATTTTTTCCCTTTTTAGTGGCCCGAAGAAAAAAAAATATTATTTTCTCTTTGCCCACTTTTTCAACACTAATCACAAATTAAAACTGCCCCTGAAAATTGATAATATTGAAACAAACTTATTGGATAACAAAATAACATAAAATAAGAAATTATTTCCAAATTTATGTTTTTGCAGTATTTTAATCAAGTTGCATTTTATAAAAAATGTAAACATTAACATATCAACTTTAAACGCGCCTCAAAGAGCAAATTTATTTTAAGTTTAGGGCGTCTTTTTCAAGTTAAATAATTATGCGGGGAAAGTTTTTGGTTATGGGTTTTTTTTTGCCAAAACGTTATGTTTAATTTATAACTTACATATGTTCTCGAATTTTATATGCTCTCAAAAACATTTCTTGGCTTGAATCTTCGCCACAAAAATTCATATAAAATAAATTATGCAGGAGGAATTCTCACCATGTTTATTTGACCTACTGGAAAAAAAATTGTTATTTTTAAAAAAAATTTGGAGCACTAATTTATGTATTGAGTGTCACTGTTATTTTCTCAAATTGCTGCGTTTAAGGTTAAAATAAATTTTGTCCAAAATAATAATTGTTATATAATAAGTGAATGGCAAGCAAAACTTTTTGCACTTCGACCCAAATTTAATATACTAGGAATTTTATTGTACCTGTATGACTGGTAAACTATGTAAGTCAGCTATAAAAGTTCAATAATTTTATGTAAATGACTTTAAAAATAGAAGATGAAACTAAAAACTCATTTATGGTTATTAACCTAAAAAATGTATGCGACAAATATTGTCGATAAATAAATTATTTTTTACTTGCCGATGTAGGAAAGAGCGGGGCGAGATGGTTGTTTTTTTCAATATATTATATTTTTTTTAAATGATCTATTCAATCATGGTATATCTCAAAAGACAGGTATTTTAAAACTGTATTAAAACCATATAAAACTTTAATTCAAACTGTTATATTTTAACAGATATTTCGAGTCAAAAAAATCATTTTTTTCCGGCACTTCGCCCCAACAACGGGGTGAAGTGGTGTATAAAGGGGGCGAAATGGTTGTTAAAAAAATTAGTCAATAATAAAGAATCCATGGTAAATTTGTGCAGCTTCTAGTATATATTCTACTAGATCCTTTTCTTCTTTAGGTAAAAAAATAAATTTATAGTCCTTATTAGGAGCAGACTTATATCTTCTTCTTATAGTTGATTCGCTAATGTTATATCTCAATATAATAATATAATAGATCACTTTTAAGATATTTGGGCAATATTTGTATTATTGCCGGTTTTTAATTCCTTTAAAGCTAATTTTATGGAATTTCTGTTTGGTGAACACGTTTTTCGTTTGTAATTTTTTAATATTAATAAACAGCTGATAAAAATTAAAAAAATCACCTCACCCCCAACCACATCGCCCCACACCTATAAAATCAATATATTTAAAATAATTTAGCGTTTTTAGGAGGCTTAACATATAGAATAGTTAAAAAAACATTTTTTTTAATAGAAAAACCCTATTTTAGTTATTTATTTCATTGATATTTTGACCAAGCGTGAAAACAATATAAAAGTTTTTTCAATGAAAAGTGCCCAAAAAACAGTTTATTTACCATATTTTTTTAATTAGAGGTTTTTTAGAATTTTTTTCCATCAAAATATATTTTAGCAAAACCCTATTTCAACCAATTGAATTTTATAGTGCCCAAAATATTTAAAAAATCACTTCGCCCCATCCGCCACCTAGCCCCGCTCTCCAATACTGGTCAATTTTTTACACCCCAAATCATAATTCACAAAGTCGCATTTGTACTTAACAAATTTTTATCTCAAAAATAACTGAACTAAAGCAAGACATCATTTAAAATTATTATAAACAGTTTCGTTGCCACAAATATACACGATTATATTAATAATTTATCGTATTTTATCATATCCAAGAAATGCCCCAATCCTTAGGGAAAAATGGCCCAAAAAAATATCCATTTTGAAAATTACAAATGCTTTCCATATAATTTTGAATTCGTCGGACAAAATTTTCCTTGAAAAAGACCTAAAACAAAAAGACTAGCCCAATTGGCGCACATTTCGGGTCCCTGTCTTGAGAAGACCGTACTCTAGAGGTTATATGCTGAAACATTAGGTCTAAGTCTATCATGTCTTATTACACATTTCATTCGCGTATATATTGTGCAAAGCACACACATTACAATGTTCAGTCTAATGTAATGATGGCCTTATTATTATGACAATGATGGGGCCTTTTTTGGGGGCCTTTAAAATGATTTGTTGATGAATCATATCCCATTAAATTTCGAAACAAGCGCTTGTGCGTTGAGGGTCGCAATCATTCTCCGTTCTCCAAAATAATCGGGCCTTTGGGAATAGAATATTCCTGTATTCTCTTTTAGCAGCAAGGAAAAATATTTTTTTTCCAAACTATTTATTAACTAACTTTCGCATAAAATATCTGTATTTATGTTTATGTACATTAATATAAATATAGGAAAAGACGGAAAGGGCACAGAACGAATCTTGCAAAAGAATTTACTAATATGTCATTTTGTATCCGTGATTTGTAGAAGTCTTTTGAAGATCATAATCAGTTATTACCTAATAACTGTCATTTCTTATTCAAATCATTATTTATTGAATTCGTATGATTCTTCTAGTTTGGAATGTTCATATATACTAATTAAGTAGATGTAACGTTTCAAGAAAAGATCATTGTGAGCCGGTAATAATTTCAAAATGCAAAAATACATAATAACCGCCCTGCCCCATTACCAAAAAACTAAACAAAATAATATATCTATAAAGTTGAATCGGCTCAGTAGCTTAAAAGCAAACTTCCCCCTGAATTTACACGCAGAGAACGTTTGAGTTCGATTCCATGGGTAGACGGCTTTTTTCTTTTACGGGGAATAGCAAACACGTGTACAACCACTTTGAAGCTGCTAAGTGATTTGCTTAGGCACCAGGCCTTAAACGATACGCCAAAAGTATGAGAGTTAACTTGGTTAAAAAACAACATAGGTCTTCGGTGTGAGAGCCAATAATAATATTTAACGGCAATATATATAGTGCTTTTCTCGAGATAAAAGTGTCTCAATGTTCTTAACAATGGAACACCATAAACACTATTCTGGTAACTCTTATTAACTTTTTTGATAAACTACCAAACTTGTACAAAGTTTTTGAAATTCGGTGTAAAGACTTCAAAAAATTGGGGCAAAATATTAGTTTCTGCTATCTCTATGAATATTAGGGTCTAGTTTTTAATAAACTCTCTCGTCACATTTTTTTGAACTTTTATGAAATTTATTTAGCTAGAAATGCAGGCAGGCTCTCTCATTTGTTCGGCCCATGATTTATTATTGTATGAAGGAGGCTTTGTTTAAAAAACTGTTAATCTATAGAAATTTAGGTTTTGAAATTAGATTCCAACTCATTTGAGGAAATTTCTGTTGAACATTTTACAAATAAGTTAATAAATACGCGAGAATAACAATTATTTTTGGTGCACTTTTAACTTTTAATGTGTTCTATTTCAAAAATATAATTGGATTCTAATCAGTGTATTTTTGCTAAAAAGACTGAGAAATTTTAAAGTTTTGTTAATAAAGATTCCTTCTTACATACATCCTAAGATTCATATTTTTTTATAATAAACTTGTGTGTTCAACGGTTTTTCACTAATGGAATTATAATTGATACCATTTTTCCTCTACAATTCTAAACTTTCAATTTTTTATGCCGTCTTTCTACCCTCGTAATTTTGGCTGAACTTACAATTTTATAGTCTAAAGCGTAGGCAGCTAACTATGTTTTTATTTATTCTTTAAGTTACCTTATAGTTACTAGATCATCCATATAGAATTTTGTTGCAAAATTTAGCGGAATTTCATTAAATATTGTGGACGATAACCTTTCCAAACTTCTTAATTTGACATTTATAATTATCGCAATTTGTATAATTTAGGAGAATGCAATAGGAATAACTGTCCCAATATTTCTTTTTGGCTAAGTCAATGTTTTTAGCCCATTAAATTTTATTTTATATAAAAAGCCCTACCCTATAATTTCTAGTGGATGGCTAAAAGTAAAAAAATATTAATATTTTATAAAAGGGTCAGTAATTTTTTATATATAATTGTCTAATCCCGTTTAATTTCATGTGGACTTATAAATGTTTAACAATATAAATGTCCGAAAGATGGCGTTAATTAATTTGTATAAATTTTTAATATTTAAGGTATCTGATTTAGGAAGTAATAATAGTTTGTTGAAATCGTTTATAGTAAGATAATTAGGGAATAGATAAAAGATTTGAGTTTTGGGTTTATGAACTTTTTATTGAGGTAAAAATAAAAATGATAATGTAATTTAGGTTTTTAAAAAAGTATTATAATATATTATAATATTTTTGTGATTGTGGTAAATTATTACCTAAGAGTTCAAGAATTATAATATAATTTTTTAACTTTAATAAGAAATTCTAAAAAAACATTAACTCCACTACACCGAACTCATTCATGGCTACGACACCTCCCTCTTTCGGGGGCGTTGTAGTAGCCTTTATCCCGACGTTCCAGTCGGTGATGACCAATTGATCTGGATAGCTTTGTCTTGAATTAATTAATTTTAGCTAAACTGGTATTATATAATAAAAAAGAATATTTTTGTTATTGTTCGCTGGATGGTGATTTATTTGTTTTGTGGAACTCTAGAAGTTTAGGTCGTTGCTAGTGTTGACGGTGGCGTATTACTAAATCATCTTGCGTCATTGCTTTATTTTTGGGGACCATGGTTTTAATTCGGTATTAAAGAATTTAGCGGAAGAGATCGTACCCCTTGATTGAAAAGGATGAAAGTCAAACAAAAATTTTGACTTAGTTTAAAGCCGTCACGTTGATTGTGGTGTTGTATGAGCTTCAGTCGTGTTTTCATTATCGCTTTTTTATCGGTTTATCACTCGTTGCAAGTAAGAAATAGAAACTTCGAACTTTTTTAATTTTATGTGTTAATTCATCAACAGACCTATTTTCACGTGTGTATATGAAAGGATATGACTTTAAGGAAATGACGGTAGCTGTTAAATTTGTGTTTGCTGTTCTTGTTTTCAACCTTGATTTATTTTAAAGAGATGTCATCTCTCCTTGTATGTGGCCTGCCAAAGTCGGGTTTTGTGTTCAGGTGGTCAATCATCAGTTGTAGATAAATTATTTAATTTATTACGCTCCTCTACGATGTGCCTAGCAGACGGAACTTTTGCCGTGCTGGTAACATCCAATAATTCTAGGTTTTATACCTTCGAGAGTTATAGAACAACCTTATAAAAGGAAAAACAAACCGGTATCTATTGCGCAATCACCTTCTTTTTCTTCAGTGTGCAGAGCCTTGATTTCGTTGTAGAGGTGCGATCTTCTTTATGTTTGAGAAACGTTTGGTTGATATCTGTGTTTTAGAATTTTTGTTGGGTTGTTTGAGTAGAATGATATTTGATTGTGGGTTATTTGAGTGTTAATGTTACCTTAATATTACATGCCGGTTAAAAATATTGAGAGTTCCAATTTAGTTACTGATGTAATTGGGAAATAAATGATCAGTTCTATAGAATAACGTAGGTGTTGAGAGAGTGAGGGGAGGGGTGAAAAGCAATTATATATCGAGTATCGATATCTCTAGGTTGCCTTTTGAAAATTACGCATGTGAATATCACTATCAAGTTTAAGGCTATCCTCCAATGTATATCTATCAAAGACCGCTAATATTACGCAGATCAAAAATATCAATGTCAGAAACGAGATTGTTATGATAACATAAAAGAATGCAACCCCATGATGCCTCTCATCTATAATTTTCGTTGTTCTTAATTTCTTCCGTCTTTGGCTCCTTAGATCCGTCTTGCAAAATGGCCTTTTTTGAAAAAATAGACAGATCTAACTAAATATATCCTAAGAAGAAAAAATCTAAAAATTTACATTGCATATAAAAATTTCTTGTAACTTATATATTTTATTACAAATAATGGAAAATAATTTTATTAACATATCAAGCTCTTACATCGGCATTTATATAATACAAATATTTTTGCGTCCAAACTTAAATACGGCAAAATCTTATAAGACACGATTGACACTCTCGGCCTTAACAATCGCTTATCTTATAGCACAGTTCATAAAATTTTTGAGACTCATTAACTACAGAGAGCAAACATGCCTTCTTAATTGTTTTAAAAACCTTTACCGTTTCTCCTAAACAAACTTAGTAAGGCAGCTATAAACATTTTAGGAAAATAACAAAATATTAAAAAAAAATTCTATTTTATTTTAAACTGTTAAATTTAAACCTCAAATTATATTCCTAAAACAAAAAATATAGCCTTTTATGACTAAATAGAAAAGTTTGGCGACCTAGAAACCTCTAATAAAGATAAAATTTAAGATTATTCTTCATTAATTATATGTTAGATCTATTTTTATCTCTAATAATGAGAAATAAAATTAATAAGTATATCAAGCTCATGCATCTACCTTTAGATAAAACAAAATATTTCTTCCCAACCTAAATACGACATGATATATTATCAGCTTTTAAAAAAATGTTATTTGAAATTTTAATTCTACGGTTTATCTGTTTTAATGTATAAAAAATTTAATTCTTGTTTTTAGATTTTTTGTTTTTCTTACCATTTTTTTTAAATAATTTATAAACTGACTTAAAAAGTTTTATTAAAAAAGGGTAAAAGGAATGGAAAATCCTTATTATGACAGATTTTATGTAGTTAGCTTATTGTTACCAAAAATTGGTCCTGTTCACCGGTCCACCATTGTGTAAAGCCGTAAATAGGCATCCTTAATTTGGAATAGATTTAGTAGCTCAATGGCTAAGATTACTACTGTCTTATGTCAAGTGGTTGTTTTACCTTCAACTGTTTTACCAACATTTATCACAGAACACCTTTATCTGA
Organism: Acutogordius australiensis; assembly: GCA_030555515.1. Lineage (NCBI taxonomy): Eukaryota > Metazoa > Nematomorpha > Gordioida > Gordea > Gordiidae > Acutogordius > Acutogordius australiensis. The sequence continues at coordinate 271,977 of CM060244.1, read as the reverse complement.
ACCTAGAGCTTTTAGCAGTGCCTCCAATCCATTTGACATGTATGCGATAATGGCTATTTATGACTTTTGAGTTATCAATTAACTATAAATCGATTTTAAACTGATTCAGATATTAACGCTTTGGCCGTGAAAAGACTGTGTATATTAGGGATTGAAACCACCGCCAAAATTTAAAGTGGTTCTGATTCCGGCTACTTAAGAGTGAATACTTGTCCCGATTACGGTTCTGAAAAAGGTAAGAATTACAATTTTTACTTATAGCCAATTTAATTATATAAAATATGGATAAGAAACACTATCGAAAATTTTAACGGTACCGGCTCTTAATTTTTTTCCCTGATTCCAGGGCTTGGTTCCTCCAGTTTCAAATCCTGGTATATATAGTAGATACGATTTCAATTTGAAGTCATTGTTATAAACATCTATGTTTAATGAATATTCAAACATTCTTATCCTCAACCATTACCTACATCTTACGTGCAGAAGGAGTTTGGTCCATGCATACGTCTTTTGTCTTCGCGGGAGAAGCAATAGACAGTCGACCATCCAAGATATAGAGCCTAGGCTAAAAACCTTGGTCGGCGGAGTGCGAGCGAATATCACTATCAAACTTCTGACACCAATATTTATTACTTACTTTGCTTAGGTTAATGACAAAGCTCTAAAGGTAGGGCGCCCTTATTGGGGGGAAGGCAGAAACTTGACAAATGTGGTTGATTATATCATCTAAGTTTTTTTCAGCAACTCACGAAACATGAGGTTTAGAAGCTTAATTTTGACGTAGAACCGTAAAGAGTTTATAATTAAAAAATGGAGAAAAAACTGTAATTTTTATGGTTGATTGTTAGGCTCTAGATTTAGAAAGAAAGCTTTTAGGATGATACAAAACATTTTGAAACATTTTCAAATATTTTTTCTAAACATAGCTAAAAGCAGGTTCACTTTCTAGCCTATAATCTATAATTATTAGGAGTTTTTTTAGAGCTCAGACCGGGCCGTGATCGGCCCTGCCCACCCGACATCTTCGGCTTAGTCGCTTCTGGACTTTTATTGTCGGCCAGGGCAGAATTTTCAAATGCTGCCCAAAATTTTTATATTTCAAAATATGTATATAGATCTTCAAAATAATCAATATAATAATACAGATTGTAGAAGTAATCTCTTCGTAATAATCAAATCAATCATTAGTTTTCTTTTAACAATATTATGAAAAATAAGACAAGATGTATAGAAAGTGGCCCTATCTATAATTCTTTTTACCTAATCCAAGACTGGACGTGCGTTTTTCTTGGAGATTGGCACCAAACGGATCTACTTTTGGGTCTTCACTTTGATTTCTACTTGGTATAAGACTGTACTCGCTATACAAATAATCATGGTCTCAAAACCCTAAACATTAAATTTTTAATAAACAACACTAAAAAAATATTATATTGCAATTTTATTTTATTAAAAAATATTTCGCAATGTTCTTTTTTCGGAGATAATTGAATTTTAATAGTTTTATTTTTGCCAAGAAAGCTATAGGAGACCGGAAATTCTGAAACAGATTCAGCCCCGGTACAATAGTTCCTTTTAATCACATTTTTATGGCGAATAAAAAACTTTTGTAACAATGTTGGTATTGAAATTACAATTGACACCATGCAAGATCAAATCTCTCTTTTTTCTAAAATCTGAAAAAAAATCTGTTTTTTTGAGCATTTTGTCGGCTTTCCACCTTCATAAAGAAGGTATTTGCATGTAAATGGTCGAAGAGTATGCAAATATGGTCTCACTATTATATAAATGTTTTTAAAAAACCAAAAAGAATTTTAAAAAATCAGAAAATAAATTTATAAATCAAAAACAATTTTATTGTTCATTTTATATGCTAAGTTCCATTGCTAGAGGATAAACCAAAACCGAAAAAGTTTCATATTTCCTAAAAAGCAGTATTTTTTTACAGATATAACATTGTCCCCTTAAAATCAAATGTATATATATAATTGACCAATGTATATGCCCGATAGATGGCGTAATTAGAGTTTTGTTTGAATATATATAAAATAAGCCAAACAGTTTTTTATTCATTAAAGAAATAAACGTCAGCAGTTTGCTATTATTTCTGACCATTTTATTTTTTAGGACCGAAATGTAGGAAATTAAAAATGATTGAATGCTATAAAAACGTTATTCGTGGTATATCCTACTAACTTCTGACACCAATTGTTAAGATGAGTTTTACCCTACAAACTCTTCAATTTTTGTATTATATGAAAAAGTAAAGATCCTCTCGCTCCCAACCCTCTATTTTTAGGTCAATTCAATAAAAAATAATTTTTTTTATTCTGCTCCGATTTTCATACTCCTCTTACAACTCCCTAAGCTCCAAATTTTCTAATATTAATTGTTCAAAAATTTTATCTAAATTTCATGTCTAAATTATTATATCTGCTGATTAATCTGCTATGAAAGAAATTCACTATAGCTCAAATTTATTTCTTCCGCAATAAAACATATTAACCCGGAAATTTTAAATTTTAAGTAATAATTGTGAAATAAATAGAAACACAATAAAGTGAAGTGCGTGGAAGTATTAAACTCTCTGATATAACAATAAAATCGTTTGTCTAAGTACTTGTTAAAGATCGACGACCTTGGGCGTATGTAAATTTCAATAGCGTTGAGTCTGGTTAAGTTTTAAGTTTGTGACCTCCAACGAATTCCAAAGCCGTCCATTCTTCTGGAGAACCTAGGCGTCTTAAGTCACCGGGGCGCACACGAAACCCTAATCTCTAAGGGGCCTGCTATAGCGTCTAAAGTGGCAAACAGGAAAAAGGTCCGAAGGAAAATTTTATTACCACAGATTTTTACAAGTACGCTAAAAAGAGTACAAAGATAAATGTGGCTCCCAATTTTGATTTTTAGTAGTTAGGATCAATAAAGAAAGGGTTAGGAACAAAACCAATATATTTATAAGGGCAATCCAAGCCATGCTGGGCGACAGGCTAATTTTATTAGTTACTAAGTTTTTAAGCAAAAATATTGATAAAGTAGGCAAAGCGCCTAAAAATAGTTGGCTTAAAGGCGCCGATGCTTAACGTATCGGCTTTGGTCCTTAAATTAACCTATTTAAAGTTATGTATATGAGCATTTTACTAAATTTAAGGGCCCACCAACTCTTCTTAGATTTGTTAAGCGGATAACCTGGCAAAACCAAACTACATCGTCGTGGATTAGGGGAGCGCGCCAGGCATTTTTTAAATTACCAGTAAAATGGAAATCCCGCTGGAAAAGGGGAACCCGAGCCAGGTTATACCACCCCCCCCCTCCTGCCGGCGACGGCTCTGGACTGAATTATTGAGCAAAATGTCTTGTTCACCTAGCGATTTTTTAAATCAATAAAAAGCAGAATGCAAATTAATTTGTCACCTAAACAGATGAGAAGGTTTCACACTGGAAATACATCGGAAAAGCTCAAACAAGACCTTAAGAACGTGCTTAGGTCAACTCAAGGCAACCCTTAAAAATATTGAATTTATATTTTGCCCTCTATTTGGACAAGATATGAAGCCTTGGCTAAAAACCTTGGTCCGCGCAGTGTGAGCATATCCCACTATCAAACTTCTGACACCAATATTACTTACTTACTTTGCTTAGGTTAATGAGGACAAAGCTCTAAAGGTATGGCGCCCTTATTGGGGGAAAGCCATGGAGAAACCTTACAGATGTGATTATGTCATCTAAGTTTTTTTCAGCAACTCACGAAACATGAGGTTTAGAAGTTATATTTTAACGTAAAACCACGAAAAATCTATAAAAAAATGGAGAAAAATACTGTAATATTTATGGTTAATTGTTAGGCTCTAGATTTAGAAAGAAAGCTTTTAGGATGATACAAAACATTTTGAAACATTTTCAAATATTTTTTCTAAACATAGCTAAAAGCAGGTTCACTTTCCAGCCTATCATCTATCTTTAGATGTTTTTTAGAGTTCAGACCGGGTTGTGATCGCCCCGGCCCACCCGACATCTTCGGCTTGGTCGCGGTTGGAATTTTATTGTCGGCCAGGGCCGAATTTGTAAATGCGGCCCAAAATTATTATAATGCAAGTGATGTATTTTTGTAGGAGTAATACCTCTTTATGTGTTAATACAAATGTATCAATTATTAGTTACTTGTTAACAGTATTATGAAAAAATTAATAAGAGAAAATGAGATAAAAAAAAGTGGCCCTGTCTTCATAGTTCTTTTTTCCTAATTCAGGACTGGACGTGAGTTTTTCGGGCAAATCGGCACCAAATGGAACTTCTGTGTCTTGACTTAGATTTCTACTTGGTATTAAGACTGTGACTTCCTCTCTATACAAATAATTATGGTCTCGAAATTTAACCCTAAACATTAAATTTTTAATAAACAACATAAAAAAATATTATATTGCAATTTTATTTTATTAAAAAATCTTTCGCAATGTTCCTTTTTCGGAGATAATTGAATTTTAATAGTTTTATTTTTGCCAAGAAGGCTATAGGAGACCGCTAAATTCTGAAACAGATACAGCCCCGTTACATGGTTCCATGAAATCATATTTTTATGGCGAATAAAAAACTTTTGTAACAATGTTGGTATTGAAATTTCAATTGACAACATGCGAGATCAAATTTACATTTTTTCTAAAAATCTGAAAATTAATTTTTTGAGCATTTTTTCAGCTTTCCACCTTCACAATTTTGAGTGTAATTGCATGTGAATGGTCGAAAAAGTATGCAAATATGGTCTCACTATTATATTAATATTTTTAAAAAATCAGAAAAAAAATTTAAAAATCAAAAACAAATTTTTTGTTCAGTTTATATGCTAGAGTCTATTGCTAGAGGATAAGCCAAAACTGAAAAAAGTTTCATATTTCCTAAAAAGCAGTATTATTTTTCAGATATAACATTGTCCCCTTTAACTCATATGGATATATGTAATTGCCAATATACATATGCCCAATAGATGGCGTTAATTAAGATTTACTTTAAAATATAATATAAGCCAGACAGCGTTTTATTCATTAAAGAAATAAACGTCAACAGTTTGCTATTATTTCTAACTATTCTATTTTTTAGGACTGAAATGTAGGAAATTAAGTGATTGAATGCCATAAAAACGTTACTCGTGGATCGTCCCTTTTCTGACACCAGTAAACAAAATGAGTTTAGATACCCTACAAACTCTTCAATTTTTGTATTATATGTAAAATATTTTTGAATATTAAGTGTTCAAAAATTTTATCTAAATTTCATGTCAAAATTAAATTATATCTGCTGATTAATCTGCTATGAAAGAAATTCACTATAGCTCAAATTTATTTCCTCCGCAATAAAACATATTAACCCGGAAATTTTAAATTTTAAGCAATAATTGTGAAATAAATGGAAACACAATAAAGTGAAGTGCGTGGAAATATTAAACTCTCTGATATAACAATAAAATCGTTTGTCTAAGTACTTGTTAAAGATCGACGACCTTGGGCGTATGTAAATTTCAATAGAGTTGAGTCTGGTTAAGTTTTAAGTTTGTGACCTCCAACGAATTCCAAAGCCGTCCATTCTTTTGGAGAACCTAGGCGTCTTAAGTCACCGGGGCGCACACGAAACCCTAATTTCTAAAAGGCCTGCTATAGCGTCTAAAGTGGCAAACAGGAAAAAGGTCCGGAGGAAAATTCCGTTACCACAGATTTTTACAAGTACGCTAAAAAGAGTACAAAGATAAATGTGGCTCCCAATTTTGATCTTTAGTAGTTTGGATGTGTTCTATATTCCAAAAAGTCAGTTGCCCACGGGTCTGGACCCGAATCTCCTGCATATGGATGTTTGCTGCCACTGCCACTAAACTATCTGAGCCGATAAGACAATATGAAACGGAACTATATTTTGATAGGAAAGCTATTTGAGCAATGGAATAAACTCCTGAGGAATTGTTTCAAATAAAACAAGTCTTATAAATTTGACGGACCGTAAGACTTCAATAGAGGCAAATAATCTTAAAATCTTTGGCAAAACAAATAAAAAGTTTTCTGGTTATAATTTTGAGGTATGATGTTTAGGGCACGTGCAAAATGAGTTTTTTATTTTAGTAGAATTTTAAATTTCTAATTTTAAAATTTATCTTTTTTTTCAATTTTATAAGAGAAATTTTATTTTAAAGAAAGCATTAGTGCACATAAACTAAATTTGGCAATTTTTTTAAAATTTGCCTTGTATTACAAAACAAAATTAAAAATTCACTTTGCACGTTCCCTGAACTAATAAGGACATGTACTTATAGAGAGCGATAGGTTAAGGTTTGTTTTCCATTAAAAAAAACATTTTCCAACACCTCATATACGGGTGCCATAACGGTAAAACTTTTGTAACAATGTTGGTATTGAAATTACAATTGACACCCTGCGAAATCAAATTTCCATTTTTTCTAAAAATCTGAAAAAAATTAATTTTTTGAGCATTTTTTCAGCTTCCCACCTTCACAATTTTGAGTGTAATTGCATGTGAATGGTCGAAAAAGTATGCAAATATGGTCTCACTATTATATAAATATTTTAAAAAAATCAGAAAAAAAATTTAAAAATCAAAAACAAATTTTTTGTTCAGTTTATATGCTAGAGTCTATTGCTTGAGGATAAGCCAAAACTGAAAAAAGTTTCATATTTCCTAAAAAGCAGTATTTTGTTTCAGATATAACATTGTCCCCTTTAACATATGGATATATATAATTGCCAATATACATATGCCCGATAGATGGCGTTATTTAAACTTTATTTTAAAATATAATATAAGCCAGAGAGCGTTTTATTCTTTAAAGAAATAAACGTCAACAGTTTGCTATTATTTCTAACTATTCTATTTTTTAGGACTGAAATGTAGGAAATTAAGTGATTGAATGCCATAAAAACGTTACTCGTGGATCGTCCCTTTTCTGACACCAGTAAACAAAATGAGTTTAGATACCCTACAAACTCTTCAATTTTTGTATTATATGTAAAATATTTTTGAATATTAAGTGTTCAAAAATTTTATCTTAATTTCATGTCAAAATTAAATTATGTCTGCTGATTAATCTGCTATAAGAAATTCACTATAGCTCAAATTTATTTCCTCCGCAATAAAACATATTAACCCGGAAATTTTAAATTTTAAGCAATAATTGTGAAATAAATGGAAACACAATAAAGTGAAGTGCGTGGAAATATTAAACTCTCTGATATAACAATAAAATCGTTTGTCTAAGTACTTGTTAAAGATCGACGACCTTGGGCGTATGTAAATTTCAATAGCGTTGAGTCTGGTTAAGTTTTAAGTTTGTGACCTCCAACGAAATCCAAACCCGTCCATTCTTTTGGAGAACCTAGGCGTCTTAAGTCACCGGGGCGCATACGAAACCCTAATTTCTAAGGGGCCTGCTATAGCGTCTAAAGAGGCAAACAGGAAAAAGGTCTGGAGGAAAATTCCGTTACCACAGATTTTTACATGTACGCTAAAAAGAGTACAAAGATAAATGTGGCTCCCAATTTTGATCTTTAGTAGTTTGGATGTGTTCTATATTCCAAAAAGTCAGTTGCCCACGGGTCTGAACCCGAATCTCCTGCACAGGGATGTTTGCTGCCATTAAACTATCTGAGCCGATAAGACAATATGAAACGGAACTATATTTTGATAGGAAAGCTATTTGAGCAATGGAATAAACTCCTGAGGAATTGTTTCAAATAAAACAAGTCTTATAAATTTGACGGACCGTAAGACTTCAATAGAGGCAAATAATCTTAAAATCTTTGGCGAAACAAATAAAAAATTTTCTGGTTATAATTTTGAGGTATGATGTTTAGGGCACGTGCAAAATGAGTTTTTTATTTTAGTAGAATTTTAAAATTCTGAAAATTTTAAAATTTATCTTTTTTTTTCAATTTTATAAGAGAAATTTTATTTTAAAGAAAGCATTAGTACACATAAACTAAATTTGGCAATTTTTTAAAATTTGCCTTGTATTACAAAACCAAATTAAAAATTCACTTTGCACCTTCCCTGAACTAATAAGGACATGTACTTATAGAGAGCGATAGGTTAATGTTTGTTTTTCATTAAAAAAACATTTTCCAACACCTTTCCCCATATAAGGGTGCCATAACGGTTTAAGGCTTTGAATCATACATAGTAAGATCTTTGGCACACCTGACTATTATCATTGTCCTGTTTTACATATAGATTTTATAATTGGTTAGTAAATGAATGTTCGATAGATGGAGTATTTTCTGAATGTTTATTTAATATTTGTTTAATTATACAAAATGAGCCAGCCTTTTTATTATATTTATTTAACAAATAAAAGTCGCGAGTTTGCTGTTATTCTGACTATATCTTTTATGGTTGAAATGTTAGAAAACTAAAGAATGAATGCTATAAAACGTTTATTGCGTCTTGCTTGCATAATATAATGAATTTTGTTACCAAACGAACTCTTCAATTTTTGTATTAATGGAAAAATGTTTCTCTCTTCTGCTTACCCAAACCTTTTACTATTCAAAAGAAAATATTTTTTTTATAGAGCTCTGCTCCGATATTTTTGATCGCTTCCAACCTCCTACTGATCGTTGAATATTAATATCTAAATTCATGTCTAAATTATATTATGTCTGTTAAACCTCCTTTAAAAAATATTCATTTTGGCTAAAACCATTTCCACTGCAATAATACAAAATGAAGCCGGAAATTTTAAATTTACAATAAAATGAATTGCTTCGAAATATTAAACTTTACAATGTAAACAATAAAATCGTTTGTTTAGGTACTTATTATTTGACACCCAACAAACAGCCTTAAGCCGGTATAGTAATTAAGTTTGTGACCGCCAACAAAATTTGAACCCGTTCTTTTTTTGGAGAACCTAGGCATCTGACAGGTGCGCAATAAACCTTAATCTCTGGGGGGCCTGCTACACCGTTAAAAGTGGAAAACAGAAAAAAAGGTTAGGAGGAAATTCCATCACAACAGATTTTTATAATACTTACCATTGGCTAAAAAGAATACAAAAATAAAAGTGGCTCCCGATTTTGATCTTCATTAGTTTGGATAAATAAAGAAATGGTTAATAACCAATACATCTATAAGGACAATCCTAGTCATGCTGGGCGTCAAGCTAATTTTACTAATTACTATGTTTTTAAGCAAAAATATAGAAAAAGTACGCATTTTAAGGGCCAAGAAATAGTTTTAGAGGCTCTAATGGTCCAGAGATTTACCTATATAAAGTTATCTTATATATATGAGCATTTTATTAAATTTAAGGGCCCAAACGTTCTTAGATCGAAGCGGATAACCTGGCAAAACCCAATATATCGTCGTGGATTTGGGGAGCGCGCCAGGCATTTTTTAATTACCAGTAAAAGTAGAAAATCCCCCCGGAAAAGGGGAATTTGTGCCAGGTTTATCTCCCCCCCCCCCGCCCCCTACGCCTTTGGACGGAATTAGAGTAAAATTTGATGTTTACCTAGCGATTTTTTAAAATAAAAAAATAGTTGAATGCAAATTATTTTTGTCACCTGAACAGATGAGAAGGTTTGACACTGGAAATTTATTGGAAATGCTTAAACAAGACCTTAGGAATGTGCTTTGGTCAACTCAAGGTGACCCTTAAAAATATTGAATTTATATTTTGCCCTTTATTTGGACAAGATATAGAGCCTTGTAAAAACCTTGGTCGGCGCAGTGCGAGCATATTCCACTATCAAATTTCTAACGCCAATATTAATAACTTAGCTTAGGATAATGATGACAAAGCTCTAAAGGTATGGCGCCTTTATTGGAGGAAAGGCATAGAGAAACTTTACAGATGTGATTATGTCATCTAAGTTTTTTTCTGCAACTTACAAAACATGAGGTTTAAAAAATATATTTTAACGTAAAACCACGAAAAATCTATAAAAAATGGAGAAAAATACTGTAATGTTAATTGTTAGGCTCTATATTTAGAAAGCTTTTCACAGGTCAATAATTTTTTGAGGTTTATCAGTTAACTACAGAGATTTGAAATTTTATTTTTTCATATTTACAATAGTTAAACTGTTAAATTTAAACTTCAAATACTATTTTCATTAAAAATTGATAATATTTCGTGTCATATTTAAGTTTGGACGCGAAATATTTTTGTATTATCTAAATGCCGATGTAAGAGCTTGATATATTAATAAAATTTTCATTATTGTGATTAGAAATATAATTTATATGAGATTTTTATATGCAAATAAGATTTTTAAACTTTTTCTTTTTAGGGTATATTAAGATCTGTCATTTTGGTCAAAAAAGGCCATTTTTTGTTATAGACGGATCTAAGGAGCCAAAGACAGAAGAAACTAGGAAAAACGAAAAACATATATGTAGGCCATCATGGGAATGCATTCTTTTATGTTTTTATAATAATCTCGTTTCTGACATAAATATTTGTTGACCTGTGTGATTATACAAAACATTTTAAAACTTTTTCAAATATTATTTCTAGACATAGCTTAAAGCAGGTTCTTTTTCTAGCCTATAATCTATCTTTAGGAGTCTTTTTAGAGCTCAGAACGGGCCGTGATCGGCCCGGCTTACCCGACATCTTCGGCTTGGTCGCATCTGGAATTTTTTTCCAAAATTATTATATTGCAAGATATGTATATAGTCGTTCAAATTATCTGAAATACAGATTGTAGAAGTAACCTCTTATCGTAATAATCAAATGTATCAATCATTAGTTTTCCTGTAACAATATTATGAAAAATAAGACAAGATGAGATATAAAGAGTGGCCCTGTCCATAATTCTTTTTTCCTAATTCAAGACTGGACGTGCGTTTTTTGGGCAGATCGCGGCACCAAATGGAACTTCTGGGTTGACTTAGATATCTACTTGGTATTAAGACTGTGATTTACTCTCTATACAAATAATTAGGGTCTCAAAATTTAACCCTAAACATTGATTTTTTAATAAACAACATTGAAAAAATATTATATTGCAATTTTATTTTATTAAAAAATTCTTCCCAATGTTCCTTTTTGGGAGATAATTGAATTTTAATAGTTTTATTTTGGCCAAAAAGGCTATAGGAGACCGGAAATTCTGAAACAGATCCAGACCCGTTACACATGGCTTTTTGAAATCATATTTTTATGGCGAATAAAAAACTTTTGTAACAATGTTGGTATTGAGATTACAATTGACACCCTGCGAAATCAAATTTCCATTTTTTCTAAAAATCTGAAAAAAAATTAATTTTTTGAGCATTTTTTCAGCTTCCCACCTTCACAATTTTGAGTGTAATTGCATGTGAATGGTCGAAAAAGTATGCAAATATGGTCTCACTATTATATAAATATTTTTAAAAAATCAGAAAAAAAATTTAAAAATCAAAAACAATTTTATTGTTCAGTTTATATGCTAGAGTCTATTGCTAGAGGATAAGCCAAAACTGAAAAAAGTTTCATATTTCCTGAAAAGCAGTATTTTTTACAGATATAACATTGTCCCCTTTAACATCATATGGATATATAAAATTGCCAATATACATATGCCCTATAGATGGCGTATTTAATTTTTAAACTAAAACCATAAAATAAGCCAGAATTCATTAAAGAAACAAACGTCAACAGTTTGCTATTATTTCTGACCATTTAATTTTTTAGGACAGAAATATAGGAAATAAAAATGATTGAATGATATAAAAACGTTATTCGAGGGTCATATCCCACTCACTTCTGCCAATTTCGTTTAATTCTTTTTCCGCTAACGAGTTTTGTTATCCTACAAACTCTTCAATTTTTGTATTATATAGGAAATAAATTTTTTTTTATAAATATCTGCTCCGATTTTCATACTCCAACCCCCTAAGCTCCAAATTTTTCAATATTAATTGTTCAAAAATTTTATTTAAATTTCATGTCTAAATTAAATTATGTCTGCTAAATTACCTGCTATAAAATAAAATCACTATAGCTTCTCTCAAATTTATTCCCTCGGCAATAAAACAATATTAACCTGAACATTTTAATGAATTTTAAGCAATAATTTTTGTGGAATAAAATGTAAATACAGTAAAGGGGGAAGTGCGTGAAATATTATACTTTCTAATAAACACAATCGTTTGTCCAAGTACTTATTTGTTTTAACAGGAAAAAGGTATAAGTCATAATTGTCTGTAAGATGAATTTTGTTGATTTTTTTTTTATATGCGCCACAGGTTAAGCTTCTAATCAATTTCTTTGCAAACCATACCAGTCAAAACTCAAAAAGTTTCATAGAATTTAAGTTTACGTATTCCCAAAGCTTTCTATTTGGTCAATTTCAACATTGAATATTTATACAATATTATTTTAAAATTATATTCACAAACATTTTTCAACTTGGAACGCGGCGCCATAAGAAAAATCATTAGAGAAAAAGATGAAAAAATCATTTGTGGGTGATGATTTGATTACAGAAAATACGATAGAAACCGAATGAACCGAAAATAATGTGACAAAAAAAAGAAATGAAAAAAAAGAAAAAAAAATCAATTAAAAAAATGTTCTATGGTACAAAACGAACCAGAAAAAAATGCCCTTTCAAAAAGAAAAAGCGTAGCACGAGAAATATTAGTAAATAAATTAAATATCGTGTTGTTAAAAGACAGATATTGTCCTATTTTAGCACTATTTAACTAACACTTTGCCATAATTTAGTGACTTTGTTGCAAAATATAGCTAAATGAAATTAGGGCATATCGCCTATTTTTTATCACCTTAAAATTTTGCAACAAAAATATTTAATGGTTGTATTTTTCGAATATATTCAAAGATCTGTAAATTGTCGGAATGAATACAAATGTCGTGCGTATCCACGAAAAAAAAAGAAAAAGATACTAAATCTCAAAATGACAATTAGATAAAACACCGTATTTCTTATGATTATTTTAGTTTTTCCAAAAATGGTCCTTTTAAAAAAACAATTTCGCAGTTGTAAAGAAAAAATGAAATAGCCGCGTCTATAGTGCCAAAAAACATTTTATAACGTTTTACTTTTTCATTGCAAAAATTCTTTCCACTCTTCTCGCATATCTATTTAATTAATTTTTACATTTTTTTTAAACTCTTTTTGACAGGTTTAAATTTTTTAAAATGGGCTCGGGGTCTAAAAAGTTATATTTGACAAGCACAGGACATTTTTAATATTTTAAACAATCTATGTTTATATTTTATATAAATATTGTTTTAATTTAACTTAATATAGCTTTTCTTAAACATAAAAATGATATAACGAACCCTACCTAGATCCCTTATGAATCAGACTGAAGTTGTAAATTAACACTTTTTAAAAACTTTTGTTTTAACTTGATGCCAATAAAACTTCTGAAAAACTTTTGAAATATTTTAATACACTGGACGACAAAAAACAACATAAAAAACTTTTACTGGGTTTGGTAAGGAATTTTTTTTTCAAAATTGATCCCGGGGTTGGGGTTTTTTACCAATGCCTCAAATTTTTATAAACGGCCTCCAAAGTTTAAAAATTTAAATTAAACTTTTTTAACTTTCAAGTTTATTGGTATCAAAAAATTAATTTGACGAAAACCACTAATTTACAAAAACAAAAAAATAAAATCAAATATTAAATTCAAACACCTCACGTTAATAAAATTCCATGATTATGTTTTGAAGCTCCTCGGATATTGAACAATTTTGACACCGAGCTTAATATTTAGGACGTTGGCCGACATTTGGATTTTGGTTCAGCACCAAAATCTTGACCCAAATGATAGTTGCCATAAATGATGCTTAAAATCGATTAAATTTTATTATGGTGATATCAATTATTAACATTTTATTCTTAAATTTTTTTATATACGGCAAACTAATATTGTTTTTTTTTATTTAAAAATGAATTATCCAACTAAAAGAATGTTTTTATAACGTTTTAGAATTAGACTTAAAGTAATTATAAAATGAAAATAATGGGTTTACGGGTTCCCCATGCCTTCCCCTATTAGGAAGCGCCATACCTGATTAGGGCTTTTATCTTTATAACCCAAGAAAATCAATATTGCCGTCAGGGTAAATAGTAAGGTTTGCCCCGACGCCAGCGATATAGGTTTCTAGCCTAGGCTCTCACTTAAGGCATATCGTTTAGGGCTCACTTCCTAAGCAGGCCACTCAATAGCTTCGTAGTATTGCGCATGCATATATTTTTTTTTTGAAAAAAACTTCACGTGGACAGATTCGAACTCGCAACCTCTTGCGTGCGAAGACAGGAATGCTTGCCACTCAGCTATCTGAGCCTTTTAGAGTAATCATTCAAAGATACTCGATGAGCTTTACATCCCTTAAGTGACACATTTTCTTATCACTTTGGAAATCATTTAGCTGATTAACTTGCTATTCAAACTCATTACATAAATTTGTTTATTCTTCGAGTCAAAATATTTGAAGAAGTCCTCCTCCTGATAGTTAAAATATTTGATCCTTTTCCCCTCAAATTTAAGTGTGAGCTCATCATCACTCAAAGCGCTCAAAATATAGACATGTGATATCATTAACCATTACATTTGTAACTATAGGTCTGCTGACCTTGCCTATATACAAAACAAAAACTGTTTTTCTCTATTTATTTAATCCTATTTCTGTCCAAACAATACAGTTTTTTGCCGATTTATTAATATCAACATCATTAATGCCCACACAAATGATTAATAATTTTATTTTTACGTATTGATTTAGTATATAAATTAATATTTTTATATGAGTATGGATTAGAATCACACTGCAAAAACAGGTCGTAGAGAGTTATAACTGGATTTGTCGCTGGACTTTCGTTGGGAGCTGGGGGAAGGGGGAGGGGGGCTGGACAGGTCCGTTGGGAATTTCTATTTTTTCTCATTCCATAAATAGAAGGCCCATCATTCTCAACTATTTCCCTCTATCCCATTCTCTCTATTGGTCAAACACACAATAGCAAATGACACAAATCTTTCTATATAAATATGACTGTAATACTAATATACTCTTTATAACCCATACAATTCCATCATTTTTCTTCAATTTATCCTATTAGTGTGATATATACTTAAGTTCTATTTTCGATTTAAAAATCATTTCCTTTGGGTATGCGGTCTGTGACTAATTACGATTATTATTATAGTTAGGAAAAAACTAGTAGGGGGTAGTTTTTATGGACTTGCAATAATGTGGGGAAGCTTTATTAAAAAGGTTTTAGGCTGCCCAAAGAGGCCATAAGCAGATTTATTAGTTGCCCCTTTTTTAAATACAGGCAAGCCGCAATGCTTAAGGTTTAAGGGTCTAGCGGGGAGTTTTATATTATACCAATTTCGGACTTTCCGGTTATTTTAATATTTAGCCTGACGTTGCCCCTACCCGGTGGATAAAAGAAGCTTGATCAAGCCATCAGGCTCCTACTAAAATCACTAATTTCTATCTGTTATTTTGAGCCTACTTCTCATATTGAAAATAAAACCAATATAAGTTTGTATTGTTTTTGACATCTTATAATGCTAATAAATAGTCTAAAATATAGATAATACATAGCCAAAATTTATGACTTGAACGAAATATCACCTAACGATAATTTTCTCAAGCATTTTTAACCCTAAATGCTAGCTCCATTAGATCCTATAGTGACATAGATATTTCGGTATGTGTCTTAATAGTATAATTAAATTTATGTATGGTCGGCTGAGTTTTCTGCTAATTTTGAGTTTTTCAATCTACGACAATTCTTTCTTTCCCTACGTTTGTTTATGTTACATAAGCTATTTTTAGGGAAAATAACTGTGATGACGTCTTACTATATCCGGTTGAGGGGGGGGGGGGGGGGATTTTATTATGCACTAATTGGATTTGTTACAGTTAGTTAACACTGTGCCTTAAGGCGTCAAATTTCCAAATATAGAGTTGATAAATTCTAGTTATTAAGTTTAAATAAGAGATTATTCTTTGTATAATAATGCCAGAAATCTGTAAATGATTTCAAGGAGGGGCGATTTAAATAGAACATTGGACGCCAAAAACGTCAAAATAACTTTAGTCCCCCAATAAGTAAAGAAGGGTGCATTTAAACCTTATAAAAAAAATATAAACTTAAAAGATTTTTGGAAATCAGATACGAAAAATTGTTTAAACGGTAATAAAAAGTTTTTTCTTCAAAAGGATGAATACATTCCTAATCTAGGCTCAAAGTATATAAATATATTAGCATATTGATGTGCAAAAAAAATGGCAAACAAAATTTTTTACTATTTTGAAACTTGAGTTAGGGCACTTTAATAAAAAAAAACTAAATAAATACTTTTTTTGTTTAATTTATTTCGTTTATAAAAAAAAACCAATATGAATTTCGCATATAAATGTACTTAAGCGAATATTCAATTAATATTAAATCCGTTTCATGGCTTTTTGTGGAAAATAACAACTTTGGACGACCATTTAACCCGTATTCGAAACATGGACAATCAAAATTTTATTTTGCAAAAAAAAACAAAATTTAATTTGAACGTGCCCTAGTAGGGATTCGAGTCAAAAGGCCCCATGCTTTGTTGCTTTTAGCTATTGGTAATAAGGACCAAAATAGGAGAATATTATATGGCTTGATAGAATTTACATTGGAGCACTGTATTTAATTAAATAGCAAACAATATTTGCAACAAAACATATGTTTCGGGACTTAGCGTTTGGCCAACCGGGCCTGAATCTCAAGGGCCCGGACATAGCCCTCATGCAAATACAAACGAAAAATATTTTAATTAAGAGTTAAAGACCGCCCCTACCCCTACATGTTTTCAACTAATTTAGTTATTAATTCTAGTCCTTGCTGCTCTAGTATTACACAACTCTCTCAATCCCATTATTGGACTAATGAGTATTCTCAATTGTCACTAGCCACATCGTAAATATTCATTAAGAAAAAGCGTACTATTATCTTTATGGCATTTTAGCGCGAGAAACATGAGTGGAATATGCGACAATTTTGATGAGAGATGAGAAATGAGATTGAGGAAGAAAAAGACTGGGCGAAACGAACTGGACCCACGGGAAATTGTTATAATTTAATTATACATTTTTATGGACAGCATGGATAGATTAATAAGTCCATACAGAATTTGAGCCTTGCGTTATAATTTTTTCCCCCAAAAAGGAAAAATTAATATAAATAATTGTTTTATATTGCAAAAGGCCAGTTATATAAGTATATTTAAATACAGTTAATTAAGGTTATAGAAATGAAATATGTGAGTTTTAGTTAGCGTTATCTAGAATGATATAAGTTAGAATTGTAAAAACCAAAAACTGCACATTTAGGGGTACTGTATATGGCTTTAGGATTTATTAAAATTCTGCAAAAACCTGTGTGAGTTATTTATTGAAGCTACTACCCTCATTTTCAAATAAAACTCATGTTGAATTTTTAACAATAATTTACTCTTGTCCTTTTTTCCTACGGGAAATATTAATTTTGTTTCGGGCATAGAATTAGGGAATTCAATGATTATTACTTTAATTGTTGCGTTTTTTGCTTGGGAAGATATTTTCCATTAATTACTACTTTTGCAAGTTTCAATATTGGCATAGTGGTTTAAATGAATGATTTGAAAAAATTTGATTTGTTTAATTGGAAAAAGTTTTAAATTTGATAATGCCCTACTACATTTATAGGTGTATATTTCAAAAACGAGATAATTTATTATACACAAATTAAAATTATGTATGATTTACGAGAGAAAAAGTAAATTTTCTTATAAATCTTACAAATAACTTTCAATTCCTAACTTTTTACGTAGACCACTTAACTTGCATTAACTTGGTCTCAAAAGTCAGAGTTACGGCCAAAAAAGAACAAATTAAATTAGGATTTATTATAGGTGTGTGTATTTGGATTCTTTGTTGAGTTGCCAAAAAAAATGTTTAAAATGGCAAGTAGAGTTGTAGTAAGTCATGATTTGTAAATATATCCAATAGTGACATTAATAGCACCGTTAAATGCAAGTTCCAAAAAGGTTATTTGGAAAACATTGCAAAAAAAACAAAATTCCAAAAATAAAAATCGTATTTGTGAGACAATTAAGGCTATGTACCTAAAGTTAGATTTGGGATAAAAATACCGAAAAGGAAATGGGAGAAAATAGTAAGTTTTTGTTGACAAAATTAAACGAATTTGGACACCTTATGTAAAGTAAGCAATGTAAAATAAACTTTTTATTTTTTAAAAATTTAGTTATTTTAACCTTTAAAATTATGTAGTAATTGGCTTTTTTTTTGTTTTATTATGAGTGGAAGACTTTTTAGGGGCACAAAATATACGATTGATACAATTTTAGATGTTTTATCGTATTATTTGCCCGTTTTGATAACTAAAATTTGGCCTAAAGTTTTTTTAAAATTTCAAAACCTAGGTGTTTTTTTCTAAAATCTCAGCCCCCCCCCCCCGCCTTTCTTACTTAAATTGTTTGATCCTCCAATGTATTCATTAAACAGTTTGATTTACGTTAAATATTAGCTTATGTTTCAAATCCATAAGGCAAATCTTTGATAATGTTTATATATATAATTTTATCGGCTTTAAATTTGCCCAAACCCTAAAATTGGGGTTATATACCATTATCAAATAAATATTTAAAAACGGAATTGCAATTGATCAGGCGGAATTTTATTTGCCGGCTTACAATAAGCACTTTGAAAATTTTAAAATGGTCCTTAGGGCACAAATTTGACCATGGGCACTAACAAATATAGGGGGTTTTTTTTTTTTTTTTTTTTTTTTTTTTTTTTTTTTTTTTTTTTTTTATGCCCCCCCCCCCCTCTCCCCCCCCTGTAATTTATATTTTTTTAAAATATAGTTTTTTAAAAATAAAAATTTAAAAAATTTCCCTTTTTTCCCTCCGGTTGTTTTTTCTTTAAGGGGAAGGAGGGTTAATTTTAAAATTTTTTAAAAAATATATTTTTTTTTTAAAAAAAATTATTTAAAAAAAAAAAAAGAATTAATTAAAAAAGGAACAAAAAATTTTTTTTTGAATAAAATGTGAAGAACCACGAATTTAAAAAAAAGTTATTTCCCCCCCGTCCCCCCTACATAAGTTTATATACCTAAAAAAATTGTATAAAAGTATTTGACTTATGGTCATACCTTATTTAAAACCTATAATTGTGATTTTAGAGTAGTGTTCACACCGTAGTTTATGATATTTTTTGTGAGGTCTTTTTGGACCCCCAACCCTTTACATTGATCCATTTAATCCGAAAAATAGGAATATAAGCTGACTAGTGTGATCAAATGACAAAAAATGCATTAAAAAAATTAGTATATATATACATTAATTTTATTGCTCCAAAAATGTACAAATGAAAAAAAAAATCTTTTAGTAGTTGGCCCTTTAAATAAACGCCATCCATGGTTTTTTGAAAAATTATTCCACGGGGAATTTAATTGTATGTATGTATAGCAGTGGAATATAGTGCCATTAAAAAAATATTTTTCGAACCGTAATTAGCATATTTTTAGGCTTTAGCCATTACTGAATAAATGCAAAAAAATAATTTGACACTTGCTAATGGAAGAGAAACATTATGTTCATTTTATTCATATTAATGAGAGGGGCGACAAATTTTTTTTTGATAGATCAAATTTAAGATTTATGCTTCCGAGATGATGAACAGAGAGAGGAGAAACTACTCATTGACGGAAATTATGAGTGGGAAGGAGGCTATCTCTCCCTTTTTTGACTTGAATAAGGCCTAAAAATACTCCTCCTGTGAGTCTAAAAACAAAATTAAAAATCGCTTTTAACTGGCCAAAAATTAGATTTGATATATGACTAGTGTCAGCTGACCTTAACTAGTGTAGCTCTGGCTCCTAGATGGCGGTGTTCCTTACGCATTACTTCGGTTCAGTTAGCTGACAGGACTAAATCAGAGATATTTCTAAAGAGTTGGGCTCGAGTCGGGTTAACAAAAACTATAGTGTTCATACTCGATATGTGTCGTGGTGAATAAAGACGGCGCATTCTAGCTTATTCTATTCATTTTTTTTTGATATTTTGGGAAAAAACTACTTAAAATCAACATTGAAAATGTTATAAGCTGACCATTTATCATTGCGGACCATAAAAAATTTTTCGCCCAAATTGTTAAAAACCAACCATTATCTTGTCTGACCTTCAGATTTAATTTTTTTAGGGCTTGATTTTGGTTTTTTATATTAAATGTCCAAAAAAATAATGAACAAAGAAAAATGGATTTATTGAATTACCTTGACATATCAGTATAACTTTGTGATTATTTGTTTTATTGAGACCAGAGAACCAATAGAGGAAATACTTAGTCAATATATAGTTATTGACTAATTTGACATTTGTTTTTTGACCTGAAAGAGAGAAATATTACATTATCTACTCCGATAATTTTTTTATTTGAGACTTTAAAGGCCATTTTGGCATAATTTATTATGCTGTTTGATTGCACAAAAGTATTTTTTTTCCATTCAGGCACGTTTAAACTTGAATAAATTTTTTTTCAAAAAAAAACTCAAAAGCTAAGTTTTGTATAGTATTCTGCTTTATAGAAAAAAAAATATAAATGGCTTATTATATATGCTTTTAGTGTTAGACTTTATTAATAACTTTTCCCCTAAAATTCAACAAAAAAAACTGAGTTTAGCTGCGCCCTTACACATTGTCCATGTATATATTAATGTAGATTTATTCTTTGTTTTTCACTATTATATAGGTCCACATTCATATATGTAATTATGATTTTGCAACTCCAATACAACGGCTGAAAATGACAAAAACTTGATTTCGATAATATCATAATGTTTTTGTATTTTCGCTTCTCTCTCTCTCAATAAATATCCATAAAAAGGACAGTGAATCTTTGACGCAAATATTCTTGCAAATTTTTCGGTTATTTTCCCAAAAAGCAAAAATTTGAAATTTTTTATATTCAAATGTTTAGCCTGCCAAAGTTTTTTATTTTTTGAAAATATGAAGTAACTTCTAAATTTATCAACAGTTTAATAATATATTCGATATTATAAAAATATTGACGTTTGTTAGACTTGTCAACCCTTAGAATGACACTAAGTATCAATAACACTTAATTTGATTTATTTTTTATAATTTTAAACGTTCTATTAAAAATATTATGAAAATAAAAATATAATAAATATATTGATATTGATAAATTAAATTAATTTCCTCAAGATAAAATTAAAAAATGCCACAACCCGGACTTATGAATGGTGGATCTAAGATTCAACAGTTTTTTTTATAAAATCAAAAAAAAAACTTCGCCCTTTAGTTACCGATATATTCTATTGAATTTTATAAACCTGGACCTTACCCTATCAAATTCCAAAATATGATCTCCAGTTTTAGAAGGAATAATTCTAGCTCTGTCAAATTACAATATACTACCATAAATGATCTTAGTACACACCCAAAAATGAATAATTTTCCAACACATCCCCTTTTTGGACTGGAATAAAATCTTAAAAAATAAATTGTCTTCAGCTAAAGGATTAAAGTCGTAATTAAATTATATTCAATAAAAGATTCTTGGAAAAATATGCTAGCACTTAAATATTTATGAAAATCACAGTTTTATATTTAAATGATTGGCGAATAACCATAAAAAAATATTTTTTCTTGGAGCTGGCATGAAAATTCTTAACAATTCCGTAATAACCGCACTTTTCATCGTATTTAACGGTCCTTGGTTATTGACCGCAATCTTCAGTATCTCAAACAAATCAATGAGCCCAAGCAGTATATTCGAGTACCCGTTAGTACAAAATGACTCAACTACTATAAAATCATTTGATTTGAATGCATCTTTCCCGCAAATTCCGGCCCAATCCACTAAAATCTTGAAAAATTCCCCTAAAAATTTAACAAACCCCGGCATTATATCCACTTCTTCAGACACCATAATTTCACTGCCCCTGACAATTCAAAACATCTCAAACATATCTAACAATAATTTAACGAATGGTCAAAAAAATCCCTACCAAGCCCCATTGCAATCGATCTATAGCAATCGGATTATTAGGAAGCGAACTCCTTCAATCGGTACATACATGAGTAAATTTGTCACCCGTTCGACTACAAGGAGATCGTCAACTGGACCAGTTTACGGTACTAAAGATTACAACAGCCTCGAATACTTTTTCACAACTGCCAAACCCACAACTCCCAATTTATTTCAAAAACTTACGCTCAAAGTAGCTCGCAAAAAAGTAGAACCTAGCGTCAACGGCCGAGCTAAGAGTGACTTCCAAAATGGTAATAATGATAACCATACCGAGATATATTACAGAACTATACCTAATAAGGTTGATAATCCATCAAAATTATTAAATTTTGCGCCTATGCCCATGTATTTCGACGATTCTTTCTATAACTTAAGTCAGGGGCTTGTTGACTCCTATCCAGCCAACTCCCTCGACTTTTTTGATAACGAATCCGCAGCTATTATTGCTGTTCGACCCGGTCTGACCCGTCTTTTAAAGGGCCGTCTATTCGATGGTGACGGAAACTTGACCGGTCACCGAAATGCCTCTTACCAGCACCAAGGGAGTGCCCATATCACGGCTATAGCCGAGGTTCCACCCAAGCCTTACACCCTCTGGCAGGCCGTTATAATTATCATTTTAACGGTCCTGTGTTCGGCCATGACTATCGTAGGCAACTTACTTGTCCTATTTAGTTTCGCCTTTGAACGGGCCCTAAGACAACCCACGAATTATTACATTGTTAGCCTTGCCATATCAGACCTGATCATAGGATTCAGCTCAATGCCGTTTTATTCGCTATACTTGCTGATGGGATATTGGCCCCTCGGCGAAATCCTGTGTGATTTGTGGCTCTCAACCGATTATACCGTATGTCTCGCTTCGCAATACACCGTCTTTTTCATTACCCTTGACAGGTAACATATTTAATATTTTAATCATATATTCCCCCAAATTCATACGGGTTTTAAAGTTTTGAAATTATTTAAAGGATTAGAAATTTTTAAAAAGTAGAAGGATAAAAAATAAGTATTCTTATAATTATTGGTTATAAACAGTAAATAAATTTATTCGTTTTTCGATTTTAAAATATATATTGCTAAAATCCAAAAAAACAGCAAGGTTTAACTACCTCTACATAAATAGATTATTTAATTTTACTTTCTAGTTCATAGCCTCTTCTTTGGCCACGTTTAAAGTTTTAATTTAAAAAAAAAATTTAAAATTCTATTAAATTATTAGATTTTTTTACCAAAAAATTTATTTTCTGTGCTTTTTAAATAAATTTGGCAACTTAAAAAAAATGTGTGATTCATAACAAAATAAAATTTTTAAAAAATTTTTTCAAATTTTGAAAAAAAAAAAGTTTATTTTGAACGTGGATTCACACACATTAAACACAGGTACTGTTCGGTCAAGATCCCAACTAAATACCGACAATGGCGTACACCTTTCAAGGTTCGGTTCATGATTTACTGTGCATGGGTCATCCCAATCTCCATATTCTTTATAGCCATCTTCGGGTGGCAACACTTCTTCGGGAGTCGCGGGGTCGAACCCGACCAGTGCTATGTTCCTTTTCGTGATGACCGCCTTTTCAATACGGGCCTTATATTCTTCTACTATTGGTCAACACTCGTTGTCTTATTATCGCTGTATGGAGGCATTTATAAGGTTTATAACTTACAATTCATTCTTATTATTGACGAATTTTTTATAATTTGGTTCAGACATTCATATGCATGTCTTATTACATACATGTCTTATTTTTATTAAAATAGTTCAGCAATCGTTATTATTGTTATTATTTTAACTCACAGAGGCTATGTTGATAATTAATTGAGGATAAGCCCAACCTGGCGCCCCCTTCTTCTTTGTGCAAAAGGGTTGTGTTCAAACTTAAAATAAATTAACCGTCAAAATCATTGAAAAAATATACCTATAAGTATTTGGTGATTAATTTAAATCACGCGTTTATATTTTTTGAAAAAATGATGACAGTTTAAGTTTGAACGCAAAATATATAAACTAACCCCAAAATCTCTTAGATACCCCTTTTATGACCCCAAGAAATTAACAAAAGCTGCTCAACACTACCCCTACACCCCAAATATTGTGTTTATAAAATCCTGATTTGGACTGGATGTAATTACGGATTTTATTAAGCCTTTTTACTACCTAAGCAGCAACTTTCACTAAAATTGGTTGGAAAATATCAAAAAAGCTCAAAAAACTGAACACTTGCACTCATAAAATTTGAATTACGGAATGGTAATAAAATATGTAAGATTATGAAATATCAGCTCTTACATGATATAGGACTGGTAGTCGTTAAATCTGATGTTAGGTATGAAAGAAAGTTGTCGTAACTCCAATCATTATCATAAATTATATTGTTGGAGCCTCCTAGCATAATTTGTTTTTTGCAATTTTGTTTAAAAGAGTTAACTATGTCAAGTCAACGGCCTAGTGGTCAACACTACCTACCGCCTTCTAATAGAAAATATTGATGTTCAATTTCGCATCAAGACGGTTTTTTTTCTAAAAGTATGTTTAAAAGATGCTGAGTGGTCTCGGTCTACTTTGGCAAGGATATTCCAAAATAGAGCTTAAGCCAAAAAAAGGTCGTCGGCCCTTAAAATTTTATTATTTTATCCAAAGAACATATTATATTCTTTGTGGCACTTATATAAAGGGATGAATATAAAGGGTTTTTTGGCTGGCTAAACTTAAAAAAATTTAAAAAACTTTAAACTAAATGTCCTCTTTTTATTTATCACATTTAGGTCGCGTACGATCTAGCCCAAAAATCGATCGAAAAGGAAAAGCGAGCCAAAGCGGCTATGGTGAGGAGTAAACTCAACACTAAAAGCTTTTCCCAACTGGCAGCCGGGCCGGACCGAACGAGGAAAGGGAATGATGATCCAGATGATGATCATACGGGTGACGGAAACAACCAGCGTGGCGATGATACGCCCAAACATCGGGCACCTAGCGTAGTTTCGAAAGAAAGTCGCAAAAATTCCAAGCAACGAAAGAAAAGTGGATACGTGGGCCTAGTGGAAGAAAATCTCACACCTAGTGCAACTAAAACGACCCTAATCCCGTTGAGTTCTTCAGACAACGCCACCCTAAATCTCTTGACACCCCTATCGACGCTGAGCAGTCAAAGAAACGGGAAATTAGGCATTCGTACTAACGGTCCCGAAATCGATGATAAAATTGAAACGACCAGTTTCTCTCAAGAAGGAGGCGGAGGAGGACAATTAAGTCACTCGATGGATGAAGGATCTCACAAGCAATTCCTCACGTCTACGACACAAAATGGTGCTATTACAACTACAAATAATCACTTAAAAGATACACTCGCCAGGTCAGATATAACCACGAAAAATGCAAAAAATCTGGTTGATGAGAATGATCCTTCGAAAATGTACCATCAAATTGACAATGGTGACGTGCATTTAGTAAACAATGAAATGCTTCAATCTGCATCAAAAGCATCAAATTTAGTTCTAGATAATATAAAAGGTCAAGAAACAAAATCCTTAATAAGCCATTCGTCAATGCTTCTTAACACACACACCCAAACCTTCTTAAGTTTCCCACCCCTAAATTTCAGTACTGCCACGACACTGAGGTTGTTTGAAGAATTTGCAACCCTGGGTCAACAAGTTGCTCAAAAATTACTCGCTACCACGTCAACGGTCGGTAACAGTTTTTTACGGAATTGGAATATACATATAACGACAAACACCCCAACCCTAACGGACGCAAATGACAATAACAATAACGAATTGCTATTGGAATCTCTAGAACATCCGGATGAAAATGATCTAGACAATTCGGTGAAATTACCTCAAACATATGATGAAGCGCATTTAAATGGCATTGGATATCAAGATAGTTCGAGATCTATCGATATGCATCAACTTGAAGCATCTGCTAATAAGCCCGAAATTTGTACAAATGCCCAAAAATATGGAATTTCCACCGGAGCTATTAACGGGGGCAATAGGAAGCATTTATACTTGCCGGGATTAGGTACAATCCCAGATGAAAGCACAAATTTAGCCGTCAACCAAAAAGAAGGTGATGCTAGCACGTTTACTGATCTCATCAAAAGGGGCGGGGACAAGCTTAACGCAGTAGTGACCACTGCAAAGCAATTGGCTGCCCTCACAAATAATATTTACAATTATTATACACTCACTAATTCTTTGTCATTCCAATCGGACGCGACCCAAATGACTCCTTTAACTCCTTACCCCCGATTTTCGGATTTAAGCTTGAGAAGTAGCGTAAACGGCGCAATTAACGAAGAACATAGTCAAGAACCTATTAGTAGTATAGGTCATTTTAATATAGATAACAAAATTACAGAGTCTGGTCACGAGCCTAGTGCCTCTATGCCTTATACCAGGCTTCCTAATGCGATGGCTACATCGACTAGTCAATTTGGCCCTCAAACATTATCTCACGTTGTTAACAGACCATTTCAAGAGAGTTTAGATATATCTAATTCCTGTAAAGATAACGCACAAGAAACTTTTTACGAGCCCAAACCCCAAAATCCGGATGTAAATGGAACAATCCATGATGCATTACTACCAAATGAGCATCAAACAAATGACCTTGACCTGGTTGACTCAGATCATTCGACTAAAAGGGAACAGCTTTCCACGTCTATAACAGCATTAGCAATCTGTAAAAGTCCAAGTAGGCAAGCAATCTTGGAAGAATATCACCGTCAACATAGCATTAAATCGAGTCCGGAACGCAAAAAATCATCGATAAGTTCGGTCACCAAAACAGTGATCGAGAGTATCGTGTCAAAAGTCGCTACAAAAGCTTCAATCAAGGATACAAACGTAAAACGTGATTCTCTAAAGACTATCAAAATAGTTAAACCGGATGTCATCGACCACAATGTCAAACCGGATATTAATGACAATAATATCAAACCGGAAATAAACTCAACGAAGCAACCAAAACAGGCGGGCCCACCATCAGCTGAGATTTCCGGCAAAATGTCGAAACAAAATGAGCCGGTTCAACGAAATGCAGCACCCAGTTCTGCCGCCTCTAAATTAATGAGTTTTAAATGTAACCCCAAGGGTAGACTAGCCATGCTTACGACCCGTCGAAAAAAGAATGTTGTCAAAAAAATTGATTCGCCCATTAAAAGTGGTGCTACTAAATCCCTCAAACTGAACCCTAAGGCAATCATCGGTGCAACAGCTGATGGGAAAAAGGGGAAGAAGGCGGGCGGGGGAGATCCTGGGAAACTTAAAACGGGTAGTGGAAAAGGTAAAAGTTATATCAATAGAAATATAAATTTTGGCTTTTTTTTTATCAAAAAGCAAGTTTCTTCGAGTTCTTTAGGCCATCGCTTGTAGGGTACGCTGTAAAATTTGATTCCTGCATGTAGGGTTTTCTTAAGGCATTTAAATGGCATGGTTAAATCACTAGGGTCTATATATCGCCTTTAAGACCCCATAAAAAAATTCTGAAATAATTATCGTTTTCTCCATAGATAAGTTGAATTAAACTTTTGAATTTTAGTGGCAGGAACCAGCCTGGTTTCTTTGGCCATAACTAACCGAGACTTAATTATAAGATTTGGCTCTGCCTAAAAAGTTATGGATTTTTTTCACATATCAAAACGGCCAAGTCAATACCTAACTATAAAAAATAATTATGATTAATGGGGCCAGGTTATATTAAAAAATATTAGACAAGAAATCGAAAAATCAAGGTACGTTTAGTAAAAATCAGAAAAACGTATTTTTTAATTCTTTTATCGTATTTAGCACTGGACAACCACCAAAAATACAGGATTTCCCAGAAATTTGTATTTCTTGGTTTCCAATTTTCGGGAGATTCAGTTCAAAAAAAAATTCCATAAATAGTCCAAATTTTATATCATAACGAAACTTATTTATATATTTAGGTCGGCATGTACAACGCGCCAGCAGTTTATTCTCATCGTTTAGTGTCCCCAACAACGGGGGCAGCGGAGATAGTAGTCAAACAAACCCTGAACAGCAAGCCGATGGCGGAAAAATTGCTAAAGGATTATTAAGTATACATTTTAACGGGTTTTTTTGTGATTTTTTTAAATAAAAAATATGTATTGATTTGGTTTGGTAATTGTCTACCCGATTGGACTAAAAGAGGCAATGCCCTGATGGGTATGCTGTTTATTTTACTAGATGTGGAGGGAGGGGGGGGGGGGGGGAGGGGAGTGTTATCAGATAAATAACTCTGGCCTTCGGCGTTTGCCAGATTGTAAAGCTTGCAATGCAATTTCTGAGAATGCGTCGTCATATCAATGGATATAATTATGGTATTGGCTGATAGACACACTTACTTATATTGACTCCACTAAATAATAAGAGTCCTAACAATTTCAATGCTATTAACCAAAATTTTAATCGATTACTGAGTTTTTGGGCCGTTAGTTATGTTACATATTATTCAATCGAACAATTTTACAAAATAAAAAAAGAAAACCCATAACATTTTTATTACATACATTCATTTCTATGGTATGTTCATTTAACTAGGGACATGTGAATAGCTGAACACGAAAAATAATAAAATTTCATCAATATGTTTTTTACATAATTTTTTATCCCATAAGCTGACTTCAATGGTAACAGGGTATATAATAATTGAAATGCAACGAATAAATGACAGTGTAACGAAAAATTACACTGGACAACAACAAAAAAACATAAACGATTTTTACAGGGTTTTATATGCGATAACGATCCCAGGTTTAGTTGTTTCCCAATGCCTCAAATTTTTTTTAAATTGCGCCCAAAGTTTGTAAACTCTCACCAAAAAATTGACTAAAAACAATAGTTGCCATAAATGATGCTTAAAGTCGAGCAAACTTTGTTGTCCAGTTAAATTTACTATTCCGTTCTTTACTTAGATCGATCGGGGAAACAAGCGGCTCTAGATCCAGCAGACGATTCAGATTTTGATGAGGACATGAGTGGACTCGATATCGACGCTGAGGAGGATAAAACACCGTCAACCACGGTCGCAAAAGCTTCCTCTCAACTCCTAGATCAAAAATCTACCGTTTCAACGCTAGATGATAAAACAAGCCAACATCATTCGACTGCTGCACTCCTCAGGCACCATTACAGCAGAAAGACCAAACCTACAACAGCTGATAAAACAGCTGCTTCGAGGGCCGGAAGTGGCACAGCAGAGGGGGGTAAGGCGGCACCTACTCTGAGTCGCGCCTTCGGGTCTCATCTGGGCCAGAACTTGCTCCTACTCCGTGGTGGATTCCGGCGCGGGCACAAGCGTGAGGGTCAGGGTAGTGACCGCAAAAAATCTCGGTCCGAAAATAGGGCCCGCAAAGCCCTAAGGACCATAACTTGCATTATGGGCGCTTTCGTCCTGTGTTGGACGCCCTACCATATCTGCGAAACTATTCGCGGGTTCAATCCCGAATTCCCAATAAACCCGCATTTCTATAGCTTCACTTATTGGCTCTGCTACCTGAACAGCCCGCTCAACCCTTTCATGTACGCCCTGGCAAATCAACAATTCAAACAAACTTTCCTACGGATCCTGAAATGCGAATTTAAACGGAGTTAACAACTTATTCTAGCTATATATATGTAAAGCAGCAGGTCGCGTCTTAACATAAAAACATAATAATAATAATAAAAATATAACACTTAAAATCAAATTTAATTTAATTCGTATTTCGATTCATACATTATTATCAACCAAACATATTAGTATATCTGTGTGTTTTAATATGGTAAAACTTAAACTAAAAATATGAGATTTTGTGATATTTCTGACAATTTTAATTAAAGCTTAGTGTAAAATGGGCAAAGAAGAAAACTCTATGACTGCCAATAACTTTGCTTTGAATGAAAAAAAAAACAAAATAAGAAAAACTTTGCTACAAGCATAGAATCAAAAATTAAATGAAGATTTATAAATGCGACATTAACAACTAGTGTAAATTGTGGCACTTTTTAGGCTTCAACCCACTTAACTCAATTTAATTTCTTTCTTTTTCAAAATTTATTGTAATTTATGTGAAAACCCATATTTTAAAAACTAAATTTCACGGAAATTGAGAAGGAATTATAATAATACTAGTCAAACTGCTTGCTTTGAAAAATCATATTGAATAAAAATTAAAAATAAATCAATTAAGTGGGGGACGCTTAGATAAGATTATAAGTTCTCCACGAGTTAATAAATCATTTAAGACGACATTTAAAATTGTTTAATGATATATTTCAATTTTTTAATATTTAACTTAAATTGAGATATAATTTTGATGATAAATCTTTTAGTTTATAAATTATAATTTATTATAAAGTATTATTTATTATATATTTGTTGTAATGATACGATGTCGATATATATTTATATTAATAAATAAATATTATAGTATCTTGTATAAACAAAACACAAAATCAATTGGGGGGGGGAGGTTTATAAAAATTTAAAAATTTTTAATTCGAATGTTTTTTAGCAGTAATAGTTGACGTTTGATAATTCTGCCATTTTCAATTAATCAAAAACTTAGTCTCGAAAAACAGATAATTGAACAAGTTGGCGTGCTTTATTCTAAAAATTAGCCAAGTGGTTCTTTAATTCTGGTTCAAGTCAGAGCCCTGCATATATCAATTAAAAATTTGTTTTGTTTTTAAAAATGTAATTCCACAGCCCCAGACAATATTAAAAGCCTACCTGGTCTTTATAGAAATTTCATTCTAGATGTCCAGAGATCAAGGCAAAACCCGAAATCCTGCCCGGGTGGGGCCGGCCCGACCGAAAAAAATCCGGGGCATGAATTTAGAAAAAAATTAATTTTATATCTTATTTTGTTATTTTATTTTAAATATTGTTTTCAAATTATAAACAAAAATATAATCATTTTGAACTTTGCCTTAAACAAGAAATTTTCGTTATTATTCCAAATTTATTCTATGGGTCTACTTAAATTGTCGTATAAATGGCAATTTTATACGTGTTTTTTAAAATTACGATTTTTTTTTATTTATAAAAGCCCTTGTGCAACTTGAAAGTTCGCCCCTTTGCCTAATGCCCTTAGAAAACTGGTTCCAAGAGCCCAAACCTAACATTTTTTCAAAATATTTTGCAATAATTTCCTGTTATGGCGAGTTCAAAGTGTTTATTTTTTCAAAAAATTGATTTATGGACGGACCGACCCTGGGCCTGCCTAAGTACTATATCCAAGTCTTCTAAGCCTAGTGTTAGAGTTCAAACCCGGGCAGTGATATTCCGGCTCGACATATCTTTTAGGCCAGAAATTTAATTTATTACTTTAGGCCCGGCCCACTCATGCCCCGAAATTAAATTGTAAGCTATAAGTTTTTTGTTAAAAAATTATTAATAACATACAGAGTGTAGAAGGTACCTCGTGATAATATATTTATTATTTTTGGTGAGATATGATAGATCGGCCCGGCCCGTATGTTTTTTTAGGCCAGGCCCGAAATTGTTCTTTACTAATTCAACGAAATGCTTTTAGGGCAGGCCGGCATCGGGCCGGACAGGCTGGGTCCCGAGATCTTTGGTAAGCATAGATATGGGCTTTTACTAGTCTAAATTTGCAACAAATTATGACTGAGGATATTTGCGCAGAAAGGTCAGCCCTTAAGCTAAATACAATTAGACCGATAGAGGGTGACATTATATATATCATGATAATATAAAATGTAGATGGCACATTTTTACCTTCCATTATAAGGAAACCAGATATCAATATACGGCTAAGATAATTCTTAAACGCGAGATATTATGCAAGAGCCTTTTCAGAAAAATATTATTTATAAACAAACAAATGAATTTTTTATCATTTTTATATTTTTGGCCTTTTAACCAATTATTTTATTCAAATAAATTTATTCTAAGTGGCGCCGAAGCCCCGCGCCACTGTAAATTTTAAAAATTACTATTTAAGATTTTATTTTAATTTTTAGATTCCAAATATTTAAATTTATCAATAATAAAAATATTCAAGAATTAATTCTTCCCCTCAATCGTTTGTAATCAACAAACACGACTTTAATTTTGTATTAAAGCTTGAGGATCTATTGTTTTACATACATTCATTTGCTCATGTTTTTTAAAATTCAATTTTTTTGGCTTTATATTAGCCATGTTTTGTTCATTATATAAATATGAACTTATGAATGTGCATGTCATAAGCAAAAAAGAAAAAAAAATTGTTTTTAGGAATTCACACTTCGATCAATAATGGTCTTATATGATGGTGCAAGTAATAATAATCTTCAGCCGAAAACCACGTGTAAGTCAATTGTAACCTTACTTTACGACGGTTGAGACATGATTTTAAATTTAATTGAGAGGTTTTTTAATTCTATATTCACAAGCCTAAAGTTTAAGGCAATTTAGTCGGCTGATGTACATCACTTTTTGAGCATCAAAACGAATTTCGACAGGAATTCTAAATCAAAATCCAGCGGCGTAACTAGTATATGCCCGCTCCATATAGTTGGCTTAATAAATTTGCACGAAATTCGATATATAAATTTGTATTTGCTTATCCCGGTAAATAAATCCTTGTTTGGTAATTGGCTGATATGATGAATGGCTCAAATATCAATATATCTGCCCGACTATTGCTTAATTGGGTGAAGTCCAATAATAGGATATTACAGATTGGGTTATTAAATTTATGAAATCTATAATATTATTAAAAAGCTGCTAAAGATTAGTTTGGACAAAAAAATTAATAGGCAATGGTAAAGCTATATATATTCAAAAAGACCATTTTATAACTATAGGTGCTTTACTTTTATATACCTTTGTGTACCTTACAATTATGCACATACTCTCACCTCCTTTCGTATTCCTCGTTATTTTCTTCGAGACTGACTTTTCTTACAAAACGCCTTAAAGCTAACCGTTATTAGTTGAAGCACATGTTTATGCTTATAGTTTTGGAAAAATTATTCTAATTGGTTAGGTTAGACCCTGATTCAACTCGTATTTTCTATTTAAAAGATCGGGGTGAGAGATATTTCAACGATTCCTAAAAACCTTCTTTTATGAAAAAATTTTTTAATGTTCAAAGTCTTTGGCGAAAAATTAAAGTTGTGGGAATATTCAAGGTTATGTGTTGCTAATGCGGTCTTTCAAGGCTCCTCGGTTTATTCATATCTTCGTTTAAATGTTTAAAATTTGGGTTTTTACATCAAAAATTATTTTCACTCTTGTATTTCACAATTACTTATCCTTGGTGTATTTGCTTCATGAATTTAAATCCATAAAAACATAGCTGATTAATCATTTCATCAAAAATTTTAGCGTTTATATGATTAATATTGGACCATTTTTCATAATTTAAAATTTTCAATTTTGCAAAAAACGAATGAACTCTGAACGCGTCCCTATATACAATTTTTATATTGGCTTAAATTGCTAAGGCAGTGTTTAGAAACAGGATTATGGGTGGTTTTTAAACAGTTTAATAATTATTTTTAATTTTGTTTTACATCAGTACAGTGCTAGCTTCAATAAAGTGGCACATGTTAGAAATAGAATGATCAATAGACAGTTAAAATGTGGCCATCAACTACTATTTTTTTGTTCGTGGTCACTAATAAAATGATCAAGATCACAACGATCACAATTAAATGGCCTAGATGATGTTTTCATCACTATGGTGTGGCTAAATGGTCACACAACTTAGTGATGTTTACCATGAAATCATCATCTTGGCCATTTTATTGTGATCGTGATCATTTAATTGTGATCGTGATAATTTTATTAGTGACAACGATCAAAAATATAGTAATTGATGGCCACATTTTATGTGTCTATTGATCATTCTATTTCTAACATGTGCCATTTTATTGAAGCTAGCACTGTAAACTACATATACAATTTTTTCTTGGTCGTTCATTAATGTTTTTCGGTTTATTTTATAAGTATATAATGTTTATGTCGTCAATATTCATTTTCTATGAGTGACAATTTTAAAACTGGCCGTTAGAATTAATTAAAAATTGCTGTATGAATCATATATTACAATCTCTTAAATATGTAAAATTATCATCTAATTTTAATCGGCCCATTTGGGGTTAATTATATTTAAATCGTAATTATGACAATTTTTTATTAATAAGTCATCTTTCTGCTAATATTTCAAAACTGAGAGGTATTAAGAAAGAGGGGTAAATGGATTCGACGTCTAATAAACTGCCTTTAAAAATGTTTTTGGCTATTTTTATTGCCATTATTAATAGGTGAGCTAAAATTTAACATACCTTTATCAAGAGTTCAAAAGTCAAAGTTAGCCAGTTAAAAAAATTAAAGGTTGCCATTAGAGTTTCAACCGGGCCTCCGACTCGAATTTTCAAACACGGCGGCCCGTACTTTAAAATCAATAATAAAGGTGGAGAAGTTATATCCTTTGAGAAAAATTTAGCATTTTTAGTCCTTTACGATCAGTAAATAATAAGTCATAGAATTCTTTTTTTTTCTAATTTAGCCCGGCCCTTTTTAAATTTTGGTGGGTTGGCACCTGGGCGGGCTTTGGATTCCCGACTTGTACCTCTAGCTGGCAAAAGATTTTTGAGCAGCAGTGTAGTTTAAGCTTTAACTTTCAGAAGAAAAAAAAATCTTGTAGCACGAAAAAAGGTAAATCGGGCTGGCCGGGCCCAAATAGAGAGGCCCGGTCTAAACCTTAATCGCTTAGCTATTGGAATGACATAAGTTAGGGTAACCCATTAAGCAATAAGATTGATCAATAACTTTTTAGCTTGAAGATAACGGTCTATAGTTTAATTTTAATGGCAATTAACATTGAAGTGTTTATCATAAATTTTGTCAGCCTCCCAAAATATAGTTATTACTGGCAAAATTATTGTCCAATATTAAATATTCTAAAACTTGCCCCCTCCCTCTTTATTTTTTAAACCCAACCTGGGCGTTCGGCCTTTAAATATATGGCATTTAATTCAACTCGTTTCTTCTTTTTCTAAACATATGGTTCAGGCTACCTCTTACTTTAATACCTCTTAACCTAATTAACATCATCATTGTATTGCCTTCTGCCAGAGGGATTACTTCTTAATTGTGCCTAACATAAAAATTTATAAATATGAAGTCGCTAGATAGCATGTTTAGCATTAACTATTGTTTAATACTAAAGCATTTAACTTTTCTTTAAAGTAAATATACCTTTTATGACAACATTATTATTTATTAATTCTTCTCCAAAGTTTTATTTTTTGTTAAGCATTGTATAAAAATTCTATAAACAGCATTAAACATTCCCTTTTTTCAATTTTAAAACATACGGCCGTGGCTTATTTCGTTTTTAATTTTTCCGAAAAATGATATAAAAACACATGATTCATGGTTATTTAAATGCTGCATTAACGTCTTGGCGCTATTTAAAAATAAAAACGCGTTGTTAAAGCAATGAATTATTTTTCAACCACAATTTTCAACATTTTTCTTTGAAATATTTGATAAATTCACGCAATTTATATAATAACAATTATCGTTTTATAAAATTGAAGCCTTAGAGGCAAAAATGTGACGTTTTTTGCCAAAAACAGTTCAAATTATTGATAATTAAATTGATCGGAAATTTATATCATAATTATAATATATCATATTTATAGAGTTAAGTTCTTTTGGATTAAAAACGCATTGTTTGCATAGAAACTTTGATAAAGCGGAAAAAAATTTGACAAAATTTAAAATAGGAATTACGTTTTATATCGTTACATAGATTAAAGTCGGAACCCGATCGCCCGCCCGACAGGACAAATTTAACCCGGTCCGGAATTTAAATAAAAATTACGGGACGGGGTTTTTATTTTGCCCTGCACAAAAAATAATAAAT
This sequence comes from Acutogordius australiensis, assembly GCA_030555515.1. Lineage (NCBI taxonomy): Eukaryota > Metazoa > Nematomorpha > Gordioida > Gordea > Gordiidae > Acutogordius > Acutogordius australiensis. The sequence continues at coordinate 236,034 of CM060244.1, read as the reverse complement.
TTATTATCATATGAAGGGAATTACACTCTGTATTTTATAGCAATTATTTAGCTTGTAATCTAAAATTCTAAAGTTCTTTTTGAATTCGGGTCAAGCCTAAATAAATTAAATTTTCGGTCAAAACGGAGGTTAGGCGGGCCAGGCCTAGATTTTATAATATGCCCATTTTAAACTTTAATTTACTAGACGTTAAATTAAAATTAATTATGAATTTATTTATAATACATAATAAAATCGTCAAACAAATCTTATAGGAAAGGATACAAAAGACGCAATTACAAATTTTTACGATTTGATATTTGTACTTGGGCAGGCTTAAAACCTACCTGAACATACCGCCTAGGTTAATATGAAAACAAGATTTAACTAAACTTAAAAAATAAATGTATTAATTTTATGTCTGGTTAAAAGGTTCGATGAAGCTTATGAAACTGCAAAGAAATATTCTTAATTTTGATCTTATCTCTAAAGATCATTTTCCGTTATTCCAATTTGCTCAATACAGGGTTCAATTTAGTAAAGGCGAAAAAATAGTAAAAGTGATGGTGTCGAGAATCCTATATGAAAATAATAGAAATTTTTTGTCTTATTTTCGTAAAATTTAATACCCAAGAAACAATGATATCAGGTATTTAATTACATATGCTATTTGAATGACCCATCAACAATATAGTTAAAATAAATTTTATTTGTAAAAAACATGTATATATACAGTACTAATTTAATATATAATAGGTAGTGAACGAAAATAAAATAAAATAAAGTAAAATGCACATCAATTACAAATACAAAAAAAAAGTTCAAAATAAATCAAATTAATAACTGCGAGCTTAGATTGTTACAAAAAATCAAAGGTGGCCATATAATCAGTTTTTTTAACTTCAACATAAAATAAATGAATTGACCAAAAATGTATAGTTATTTATATTAAATATAAATATAAAAAAGGTTAATTTTAAAAGTATTTACATAAGTGTTCTGGTGATTATGAAAAAATGGTAATTCTCCAATAAAAATATATATTTTAAATATAAAATTTCTCTTAAAAAATACTTTAAACTAAAATCACATATATTGTTTGCAAATCAAAATTTAGAAAAAAGGGTCAATATTAAAATTAAAAAAAAATATTTTAAAATTTGCGCTTGATTCCTTTATTGCCGGCATTAGCAGCAGCCGGATTGAACGGGTGAGGAGGAGGCATTCTAAACCCGTGGGGCGGGCGCATCCGGCCCCCGCCCGCGTGAAAATTGTTGATAAAATGCGGTCGCATTCCTGGGCCCATAAGGCCGCCATGATGCGAGGGGGTCATTCCACTTGGGGCACCCATCATCTGTTTGGGTTGGGCCGGTGTTCCATCCCAGAAAAAGAGTTTGACCATGAAGTAGATAGGCGACGCATCTAAATGTATTGAAATATATACATATATATAATAGGCTAAGTTCAAAAGATTCTGTTTTCAATAAATTTCATTTTTTGTTATATAACAGTAAGCTAATGGATTAAAAATTTAACAAACATATTATTCTTTTGAGTCTATAAATGCAGGACACCTTATATATAATGTTAAAAATATTTAAAAAAAACTTTTTTGTTACAAACTTAATGGCCCAAAATCAAGAAAATAAAAATGTAAGTATATTAAAATATTACATTCAGGGCACGTCTAATATTAATTTAGAAATAACAAAATAAGTTATTTAGCTAGTATTTTGTAAATGATAAAAATATTTTAAGCAAAACAATTACTAGAAAGAGCTCTTACATAATCTTTTAAACAGGAATACTTAAATGTTGAACATTATACCTAAGGTTATTACGCCTTATAAAAAAACACATTTTTAAAGTCAAGACATTAATTTTGGTCCATTATTACTAATAAATCAAATGTAAATGATAAGTCCTTTCCATCAAGAGTGATTGTAAAAAATCAGAACAAATGCAGTATTTAACATATGTCCACACAAACTTTAGAGCCGCAAATGAAATAATTATGCAAACGGACCTAAATAACGTATCTTTTTATTAACTAATTCAAAAAGATCACCAACATGGGAGCAATAACACTATTTGGATACAAGGCTTTCGGGCGTGGCGGGGTTCTGTAAATTAAAAATTCGATTACAAACAAAATGGAAAAATTGTATTGTAAGCCCAAATTTTTGCCATATATGCCAAATCGTGAAATGAAAGGTATGTCGGAGAATGGTTCAATCTAAAAAAAGAAATTTTGAGGCACAGATATATAATATGGCCATTGTTATTGATACTAATCCTTACAGCTAATATCATATCTTTGAGATGTTTCCAAGTGTTAAATTATCCATACATATATAAAATAATGTCAAGGAGTAGATTTAATAAGCAATAAGCAGCTTTAAGAAAACATTCTGAAATTGATGTCACTCTAAAGATTGAATTTCTGAGAGAAAACTAGACAATCACTTCTGAATAAATCATTGGCAATTGATTTGAAAGCTTCGTTCAATTTGGCTTCCTCTAATTCGTGTATGTGTGTTTCAAATATTCAAAATTTTTATGGTTGCAGTTAGCTACAGCAAAATTGAGCATATGAGGGTGTAGGCAAGATAGTATCTCTTCGTTAGCCACAAATATATATGAGCGACAAAATTCTTTTGTTACAAAGAGAACCATCTCATGTTAGATAGGGCAATGGAATTTCCATTTTGAAAAATTTCACGAAACAAAGGATTATTGGACAATCAGATTTAAAATCATTGCTTTTATTGCCATTCCATTGAAGCAAAACAAAATATAACTTTTATTCGGTCCCCTATGTTGTAGTCAAAATCATAATAAAGGATAAAAAAATCGAATTTGACCGGAGGTTAAATCGACCATAGGCTAACCTTACCTAAATCTAACTATATCCTGATTTTATATTATACCTAGCCCAACATTAGCTTAAATTCATTTTAATACTTTAGCCTATCTTTAAACTAAAAATACAATTTTCAATGAAAATGACCACGGAGCCAGTAGGATCCCAATAGAACAAATCATTACTAAAAAATTTGTTATTAAAGTAAGAGCAAATTTCATTTGTTATAAATTCAAAAAAAAAGATCACAAATTGTAAGATATTGCATATTTTTAAAATTATTTAAAAATTAAGGTATGCTAGGGTATATAGACCTCGCCATACCAATGGCGGGTTAAGCACAACAAATTTAAAAACTGTTTTTAAAACATTTTATTAAGAAAAAGAAAAATAATAACGTATAAAATATTTTAATTTTGTGAAAATAGTTTAATCAACATGGTTTTTTTTTCATGGCTTATCTTTAGATATTATTTTTACAAATGCGTTTCTAGATAACTAAATAATATATTATATAGAAAAAAAAATGTTACAAAATGATAATTTAGATATGAGAAATAAATACTTGGATTTTTTGGATCCTTGTAGGGGATAATCATGTAATTGGCAAGGCAAATAGCTTTAATGGCATCGGCAACAGTATTGTATTCGACAATCACGGTTGAGCAAGAAGATTTTACTATTTGGCCATCTGAGTATGAAAAAGAAAATCGTTAAAATATCATTTGTATAAACTAATTGTAAAAAATGTTGCAACTCTCCTACATGTTGGAGTTTTAAAATGTTTAAAAAAACAAAACAGGAGCTGAAAATTTAATTTTTATAATCTTAATTATTAATTAACAAGAAAAATTATAAAAACGAGAAAATTTTGGTCGACTATTAACACATGGCAGTTTTACAGCTGAATTTTGAGTTTCCCTATACATTTCCCCAAACACGACCTTACCCGTTAGGAACTAAATCTTTCAACCCAAGCAAAGCAATATTGGCGCACGCTTGAGACCTAGATTTTTGGCCTAGGCTCTTACAATAGGTATATGATTTAGGACCTACTGCCAATAACCTAAAAATGGTTGTACGTGTATCCCCAGACCTCCTTCGTATGATAAAAGAGTGATAACTACTACTAAGTTAACTGTATCAAAATCATAACTAAAGTCAAGGATTTTTAGTTTTATAAATAATAACCGTAAAAACATTTTAATCCGTATTAAGGAATTCTATAAGGTAATGTAAAAATTCAAGAAGACAAATTTAATATATAATCTTAATTACCTTGGCTAGCAAGGACATCATAGGAATCCGATATATCTTTCAGCGCAGCTATTTCCTTATCTCTATGATTACAAAAAAATAGGTTGTAAAGAGCTAAAAGTTGTATTAAATTTATAAAGCTAAAAAGTAATAAATTAATAATAAATTATACTTTATTATTACAAACATCAAAAAAACCCATTAAAACCAGAGCTGGAAATAACCCCATTTTGGGGATATACTAATTTTTGCTATTAAAGATTTAAAAGAGTCAAAAAAATTTATTGGGAGATGAAATCTCCAAATATCAGATCTGAAATATTAAAAATGCTTTTTTTTGGCTTTTTTAATCACATTTATTTTTCTTTGATTTATTATACAGCGAAAAAATAAGTTTATCCCAAAAATGAGCTTTTCCCCAATTCTGTTTCAAAAATATATTTTGTGTATAATTATATGGAAAAACAATATGAGGGGTTACAGTGTATCTCCAATCGCATTTTTCGTGTTAGCCTTATTACTGCTATTATTAGCTATGTTAGCTGAAACAATCGTTATTTTCCCGTTTTCGTTAGCGCTTTGGTCGTTACCGTTGGGCAGGCCGCCTTTGACGTCGAGTATGACGCCTAGAGGAACGGGGGCGTCACGCCAAGCAAAAAGTTGGCGTACAAGTTCGACGCTTATACCGGTAGGTGGTAAGTTACAAACTAACAAATTGCGAGTGGGCGCGTACTCACCCGCACCCAACGCTTCAGTAGGCGCCGTCTGCGCGTGAACGAAATCCAACAGCTGAGTCGGGATATTTGGATGATTAACGGCGCTGGGAGAAAGGATGGAAAAGAAATATAATTGGTTTGAGGTACCCTCATACCTTTCCCTATATGGGCGCCATACCCGTTAGGGCTTTGACTATTTTAACCCGAGTGAAGTAATTAATATTGCGGACGGGTTAAATAGTAAGATTTGCTCGCGCGCCGGCGACCTAGGTTTTTAGCCTAGGCTCTCACTTTAGGCACATCGTAGGCCTAGCCTAAGCAGGCCACTCTGAGCTTCAAAGTGGTACATGTATACTATTTTTCCGAAGAAAAAAAAACTCCTGTGCACGGATTCAAACTCGCAACCTCCTGCGTGTAAGACAGGAAGGCTTGCCACTGAGTGAGCCGACATAAAAAAAATTTAACTACAATTTGTATAGTTTTATAAGATATTATATGAAATTATAATTGAATTAACAATAACAATCCACTATTTAATAAAAAAAAATAATATGGGATAATAATTTAAGGTGTGATCTATTTAAATAAATCAAAATAATTGAAGAAGAGTCGTTATTAGAGGTGACAGTAAGCAAGAAGCTCAAATGTTGTTTTTTATGAAGACGAATTGAAAGAATGAGCTCACTCCATTATCAAAATCAAATTTTTTTATAGAATTACCAATTTTGAAAAGTTACAAATTTTGATTTTTTAAGGCTCATCTGAGAGTTTGTTGTTAATTTAGCTTAAAAAAAAGTTTCCACTCATTGTGCAGTAAGATACTTTGATCCTCAAAAAAAAGTATGCTCATAACTTACTCTAAGCTCAAAAGTATGAACCTGATTGGAAAAAAGTTGGAAATTTATACCTAGACTTAAGGCCTTGTACAGGGTAAATATCTTTGGTTATATCAATTCGCGTAAAATCAGCAATAAAGCCTGGTGAGCCATCTGGCAATGTATCCGATCCCATACTTCCATTAGAAAGGTTTGAAGATGGAACTTTTTTGAATGATGTATCATCATCATTCATTCCCTCATCTAAAATGTGCAAGAATCAAAAATTTAAAAAATATCAAAAATATTTAGTAAACTAAATGCATATCACATTGAAAAGTTTTACAGACATATAAACTAATTAATCCGATTACAACGACTCTCTTACGATATTTATGTGATTAAATTTAGCAAGCTATGATCACTTTAATTTTAGGTTAAAAATGAGAGGACAAAATTTTTTATTCATAACTAAAAATTAATTTCTAACTAAAAAAATTATTTATTCTGGTAAAATGGGCCATTTGTCAGTTTGGAGACCTTTTATGACCTAAATATCGATATTCATAAAACAAATAAACATGTAATGTCTAATATATAATTAACGCTGTAATTCACTTTTATATTTATATTTTTTTCAAAAATCTCGAAGTCGCAAAAGAAGTCACTTTTTATAATTTCATTTTCAACCAATTTGCAGGTCCAAAGGTGAAATATTGAATAATGGGAAAAAATTAAATTCATACAATGAGTTCACTTATATTACAACTTCACCTTAGTATATATATTTTAAAAACGTTCTAAATATCAAAAATACTAAAGGTTAATTAGCAAAAATATATAAGGTTTAACAAAATTGTGAATATAAACCCAAAATGATTGGAAAAACAACTATTGATCAAAAAAACTAAGGTAAAGCGAAAATTCTCGCAAATATTGAATATTAATTTTTTTTCTTTATGACTAATCTAAAAAGCTGTGTTTAAAATTGTTAATTTTTATAAAAAAAAAATAGGGGCTAGAAAGATATTTCAAACTATGTAAAATTATTTATAACCCTTTTATGCAAAATCTCATAATGATCATAATATGGGTATATTCTTTTTTAAATCTAAAATAACGTAAAACAAAAATATTAATTTACCATTTTCATCTGAGTTAAATGGCATTTTAGCCTTAGAATCTTCCTCACCTCGGGTTTCCACATCTTCAATCTTTATAGTCGTATTGTAAATGGGCGCTATCTTCAGGTTAAACATATCTGGATTGAAAATAATATAATGTAGTCTAAAACATATAACAAAGTGAATTTCAAAAAAAAACCCTAATGGGTTACATAAAATTGATTTGAGGTAAATACTCAATACCAAGTTTTAGATATGCATGATATTGGCGCGTTGATTTTCAAAATAGTATTAAATGCATTAGGATGAGCAAATTTTTTCATAAATGAGTTTTATTGCTATTTTCCCATTCTTCAAAAAAAATGTACTTTTACGCCCTTATGTAGGTATTTCAACACAAAACTTGTATAATTTCTCAGTAAAAGAGTAACAAAAATAAAGGTTACCTCCAGGTTCGCCCGTGCCAAGTTTAACAAACGCAAAGGTGGGATAGGTTCGATTAAAAGCGTTAAATTTGGAATTGTAACAATAAATGTTATTTTCAGGAATTTGGCAAAGCACGTGATTAGAGCCACTGCCTCTGGCTCCACCCCCCTGGGGCACGAGGGAGGAGGATAGGAGTTTATGGACGGAGGTATCGTCACGCATTTCGAGATACAGTTTATCTTGCTTTTTGTTCGAATATTTTACCTGAAAGCGTATGTTCAAGGATATATTAAAGTTGATTAATATTGGTAACAAGTACTGGCTTCTAACTATGTAAAAAATTTGTAAAAAAACTTTGATATAAAAGGATTTAGTATAAGTATATACTATAAAATTAATAGTTAATAAAAACAACAAAAAAATAGTTTTCTTCCTATTTTGCCAAAGTTATATAAATAAGAATTTAATTATTAAAATTTTTACATTCGTATATTTGCGAGAAAAATTTAATAATCAAAATTTTAATCTAATTACTTAAAAAACAACATTTTTTTAAAATATAAAATGCCTTTAAACATACTCCTATGCTTGCAATTTAGTTAATATTCATAAAACAAAAAATTTCAACCATTGCAAAAAAAACAAACGTTCAATTTAAACGTGTCCGAATTATATAATTTTAAAAAATATAAAGGAACGATTTAAATAAAAAGAACGTAAAAATATCATAAAAAAATTAATATGGCAAACCTTAATCACGACCCCAAAAGCCGAAAAGAGGTTAAAGACCATACGGCAATTCATTTGGGTTCGGTCAGCGCCATAGATAACGAACACGGTACCACCCCCAGCGGCACCCGGGCCCGAGCTATCTTCTTCACCACCCCCGCCTTCATAATTTCGGGCCCTTTTATTCGGAGGTGGGCCACCGGCCATATGCTGGGCCGGTGACATCATGGGCGGGCGTCCAAAGCGCATCATAGGGTGAAACGGGCGCATCATCGGGCCGCCTCCTGGCGCGCCGACGCCTCCAAACGGCGGCATTCTTGACCTAAAAACATAAATGTAAAATTATAATATATTAAGATTTAGGAAATAAGGAAGTATTTCATAAATATTTTTAGGTCTTTGTAAGAAAAAATCAATAAACATAGGGGCCTATTTGAATTAATTATTTTGTGCCCAGTATAAATATTTTAAAAATTAGAAGAAATACAGTTTGAGCCGAAAGGCAGAAAGAAGAAAATTAATTTTTTAAACTTTTTTGATAACTAAAAATATTGGTTTAGGTCGAAACTAGGCTAAAACCTTTATTTTGCTAAAAAATTTAAGAAACATTATAAGTGTTTGATTAATTTTAACCATAGTAATTTTTATGACTAAAAAAGTTAGAAAGCATTTAATTAACATTAGGGAGGTATCTTTTACTTTTATTTTCATATATATTATATAAAATGTATCTTAAAAATATGAAAAGATGAAAATTATTCACATAACCATTTATTAATAAATCAATAGTTATTTTCGTCCTAGTTTTACTAATTTTCATTAATCCGACTAGGAAAATGTATGTATATTTTTAAACTTATTTTTATGTAAAATAAAAACAAATTATTTTTCCCTCTACATATTTCAATATTTTTTACAATATGTCTAGTTTAAATGCAACCATCCAACAAATGTACAAAGTAAATATATAAATATGAATTACATATCCATCATATGAGGGGGTAGTGGTCTCATCTGATTGGATGAAGCCACAACAACGCAATTCGGGTCTATATCGAGCAAGGCCGGCGGGTTAGCAAGGGTCGCGGGCGTAACTATGGGCGGGACTGAGGAGGGTCGGAATCCGCCGGAAGACGAACTGTTGGGCCCGTAAGAACTGGATGATGGTGTGGGGTGATGATGATGCTGGTAATGTTCTAAAACAAAAAGAGGAATAAAACACAGATTTTATAAAAAAAAAATATTATGTTAAAAAAATAAATTTTTTCGTGCACACTTATAATTAAAATTAAACAGCTGGGGGAAAACCCATTTTTGGGCAAAACTCGTTTTTTATTTAGTGAAATTAAGGGTTTTAGTTAAATAAAAGAAAATATTTTAAGAGTGTAAGATTTTAATATTTTGTATCTATTTATAATCGATTTTTCATCTATCATAAAATTTTAAACTAAAATATGAGTTTAGCCAAAAAATGGGCTTTTTTCCAGCTCTGGGTTAAACAACAACTTTTTGTAAAAATTCGTTTTATCACATGACGCATTTAAAATAAATATTTTTTGATTCAAAAGTTCCAATATTTATAAAAATAAAAATATTAAATTCAAATAAATTACCATGTCTCTCCATAGAACTGCTTGAAGTCGGCTGCCCTGGATAACTGTGTCCAGATGAGTGAGATGAGCTAGGGTGGTAGCTTGGTGGCTGTTGTGGTTGATGCTGCCTGTATATGTGTGAATGAATGGCATACAATATAAAAGATTCAATTGGGTTTGACTTTTTCCCCATATTGGGGAGCCATACCCATTAAGGGCTTTGACTCTTTTTCTCCGTACAAAGCAGTTTATATTGCCGATGTATTAAATAGTAAAATTTGCTCGCTAACCGGCAAATAGATAGCCTAGGCTCTCACTTCAGGCAAATCATTTAGGGCCAATTGCTCGAGCACACTCAGCAGCTCAAAAGTGGTTGTACCCATGTTGTGCTATTTTCCGGAGAAAAAAGCCGTCAATGCACTGAATCGAATCCCGACCTCCTTGTGTAAGACCAAGATGTGTGCCACCGAGGAGAGCCAATCAGCAACATGTCATATATAAGTAATAATATATATATCAATATAAAAAATTAAGATAATGAAATGTAATGTTTGTCTCAAAAATCAAAGGCTTGGTCAACGCTTCTTTAAAGGATTCGTACAATGCAAAAAGAAAAATTAATTTATGACTTTGACAATCAAAAAGCAATTGGTGTGATTAATCAAAATGAGGGCAGGCTATAAATTTTTCAAAAACTGGTTAATTAATTTATTGGCTACTTTAAGGCCACGTATAGAGTTTTGTTTTTTCGCAAATAAGGTAAATTAGTTTCCCTATATTATTCAAATAAAATGTGGAAAATATAATCAAGGTCGTTTTATTTGGAAAAAAACCGTTTTTTTAACATAATATAACACAAAATTATTATTAACATATCATGCGCTTAAATCGATAGAAGTAAAGTACTACGTAAATTTTCACCTATCTTACAAATATTGTTATAATTAGACAAAATGAAAGAAAAATGTGTTATTTTTCAATAATATGATTTTGAACGTGTCCTTTTTGAATGCAAAATCACAAAAACGATAAAAATGAAATATATAGTCACTTGAAAATATATGTATATAAACCCTAATCGATCAAATACAGATTTCCCATGAGCTCCTTGAATGCTGTTTAATTCATGGGACTGGTGTAGCATAGAAGGCGGCAAGGGTTGCAAATGAAGCGGGCCACCAAAAGAAGAAGAGGGGGGTAAGCCATAGGGTGCTCCGTAATGGGTAGGGGGCGGCAACATGCCGGCCGGCGGGAGGTTCTGAGGGGGTGGGGCAGCATAGCCACCCAGGGGCGGGGGCCCGAGAATTGATCCTGCAGGTGGTGCGAGCATCAAGGGTCCGAGATTGAGGGAAGGCGGAGGTTGTTGAGGGTGAAGCATGTGAATGGGTGTTCCCGCAGGAGATGGTTGGGGTGTCGGATATAACTATTGTGGAGGTAAAAATAATTAAAAAGATCATTAGGGGTAAGTGATACTATTCCATTAACCAATCTTGGATTCTAATTCAAGTAAAGTGTTATTAGAGTTACGAAGGGCTAAGAAATTAATGCAAAATTTAAGTTTTTAGCCTAGAATCTGAGATTGGAAAAATATTTAAAATATAATTTATTTGTATATATAAGCAACCAAAAAAAAGTAGTTAAACTGGCCTCCTTCAAAATTAAAATTTGTTTTTTACTATATCGATTACGTGTTAAAATACTATAAAATATATTTATTTCATACCGGTGGGGGTAGTCCACTCAGTCCCGGTGGTTGGGGAGCAAATTGGTGGTGATGAATCACTAAAGGCGCCGGAGGCGCTTGTGATCCGCCGTAATACATAGGCGGTGGCGGCGCAGAAGCCGCAGCGGCTGCTTGTTGGCGCCTCTTCTCAGCTATGGCTTCCTGTTCGGCCGCAAGCTCAGCTTCACGCCTCCTTTTACGTCGCGCATCTTCGATCTCCTGGCGTTCCATACTGATAGCGGCAAGCGCAGCAGCGCGTGCGGCGGCCCTGGCTGCGCTTTCAGATCCGGTTGAGCTGTAGTACTGTTCGTAGTAACGCAAGTAATAGGGGTGAGCCTTAATGTCGGCATCTAAGGGGAGAGATGAATAAAGGCAAGATTGAGAGATGGAAAAAAATGGAGTAAGAATAATATTTTTGAGGTAACTCAAAAATAACAAAATCAAATATAAATACAAAAAAAACACATGTTATTACAAATTTAAAAATGTAAACTAACAAAACTATCAAATTTGTCATTATCCTTACAATAATGACTATGTATATATTTACAAAATTTAGTTTACATCTTATGATATATTGAAAAAAAGGTCACGTTCCAATATTGAGTTTCTAAATTCACATAATCAAGATAAAAATTCTTTTTATCAATATTTTTTAATTTAGAAAAATATTAGCTGTCCTTGTAATTATATTATAAAACTTTTTACAAAATGGCGTTTTAAATTTTAAAAAATTAAAAACGAAAATTTATTTGAAGCGTGGGCTAGAAAATTATAAAAATGAAATTCTTGATATAAGGGGACGTTTAAAATGAACTTGAATTTATTTTTAAAAAAAGACATTTGATTTTCTTGTCTTCACATGCGAATAGAAAATACATTAAAAGTTGTTTTAATTTTAAACGAAGTTTATAAATAATTTTTTAAACGAAGTTTAAAATAATTCGTACAGGTATATAGTAAAAAAAATCGTATTTATTTTAAATTAACCTTATTTAAAATGTAATTTGACAAAATTTAAAAAAGGCTGAAATTGTAATTAAATTATTTAAAAGAGAACATGAATATTAGTATATGATATAAAAATAAATATAATCAAATTAGTAAATTTGTCTACATCCTTATAATAAGAAAAATTTTACAAAAAAATCTGTTTTTAATATTTTACAAAAAAAAATATATACCAGTAGGTTCTTTGGGTGGTGGAGTGGGTGATCGTCTGTAAGCAGCTTTATACGGATCAGAAACTAATTGGAAGAATATAATGTTTAAAAATTGTAAAAATATTGCAATCATCAAATATTGTTTCAATACAAAGTATGTATATAATTATAGATGTTATATCCAGAGCTAAAAATTATAAAGGCATCCCCTATTGACATAAAATACCTTTTCTTATAAATTAATTTAGACAAAAAATAATGGTTATAATGGCCATTTAGTATATGGAATGCATACGTGTAAAATGTCATTTGCCTTGTAATGTATTGAATTAAACCAATTAAATTCATGTACCTAACATAACCCCTTTTTATTAAACGTTTCATAAATAATGTTTAAAATACTTGATAAAAAAGTATCATTTTTTAAGGTTATTAAAAAGATATACCTTAAACCACATCATGTTTTGTCCTTGTATATTATTTATATAATTTTTCTGTAATATTATGTAATCTAGATATAGAATACATGTTGTGCTACTGTAAGCTAATATCTATATCAATTTTAATGATGTCAAAAAATTTAGAAATAATATTGCAATTTTTAACAAATTTGTAGCGTTTGGGGCCATATTTATAATAAAAATAAAAATACCGTGTAAAGTTTATTGACTACATTTAACTTAACAGTGGATATTATTATTTTGTAAATAAATATTCAAAATATTATTATTTTATATGCAGATAATATTGATTATATAAAAAAAACACATAGAAAAAATTGATTTAATATTTGTATCTACTACAGCATGTTAAATTTTTGATGGTGAGTTATATAAAAAACTTAAAAATAAATTGTACATGTCTAATTTGTGGCTCCACCAAAGGCATATCTACAATATTTTTGCCCCTGTATGAAGTGTGCATATGACAGCTTTTAATTTAATTAATTAAATACAAAATCGGATAAATACTTAAGACCTTGTGTTTAGTTCAAAATAATTATTTCTAATGTCAATTGCAAATGCTAAGGATATTGTTTGTGAATTATTACTTTTAAATTTATAATGAGGCAAAATTAAAAAAAGATAAAAGTTTTATTGCTTAAATAAATAATTTATATAAGTGTTTTAAATTACATTTTGTGAAATAAGTGTATAATTTTACAAGATATGTCTGAGACAAAACATATTGCTGCAGCCCTAATTTATAGAATTTAACTTTAATTGTATGATATCTCAAATAAGGGCAGAAGATAAATTATAGCAAAAAAATGGACATTTATAATTACAGGTTAGGCAAGACTTACTTCCTAAGTTAAGGAAAATGTTACAACCTAATAATAACAATTAAAAATGCACATCGTGGGTGAAACAAATATAAAATAAGAATGTTACTAGTGCTAGTATCATAGGAAGATGATGAACGGTGAGAATGGTCTAACCTCAAATCTTGTACAATTGGAGTTGGTGCCGGAGTAGAGATGGGTGTATTTGCATAAGCTGGAGGAACTGATATTTTGTTTTAGTTTTTAGTCATAAAGATTTTTGTGTGGTTTGAGAAATAATGTGGTTTTGATAATAAATTATTATGTGTGTGTAATTGTGTGATTGTAGTGTGAAAGGCATATATGTGTTTTTAAAAAAATAACAATAAATATTTGATATATATAAAAGTGGAATTGATTAAAATTCTAAAAACAATTTTTTTTAATTAACATTTACACTATAAATTTATATTTGACTTAAAATTAAAAATTTGTAAAACCATTATAATGTTGTTCCATGGGTTGAGGCAAGGGTAAACCTTCTTTACTAGAATCCCATGACATACTGTCATTTTTAGAAACATTTAAATCCTCAGTCTTAAAAATCATTAAAAATGAATAAATGATAAGATATAGTATAACAAATATTAAAATAAAGGTTCAATAAAAAATTTGATAATTAAAATGGGCAAGCAAATAAAATTAAATTCTTGTATTACAGAATAGACAATACCTTAGCATATTCTATTTTTAAAGTGCAACAATCTGCATATATGTCACAACCATCAAGATTAGTTTTAACTTTATAAGCTGTCATATCATCAGGAAATTGAACTAATGCATGCAATTCATTTTTATGAAAAATAACAATTTTCAAAATCTTAAATATAAATGTGTATATATGTACTTTCCCATATGGCTCACAAATTTTTTGAATAGTCTCAATAGTTATAGGGTATTTAGCATTTAATATAGTAAATAGTAATATCTTTGGATTTATATTTGCCTCTTTTCTAGGTACAAGTTTAAAAAATAAAAGCTACTTGGATCTTTGTATATATTGGCTAGTTGAAAAATTAAAATAACAAGGAACGCCATGTAATGTAAGAGGTCTGGAAGGCTAATATATTATAAATTAAAAAAGATATAGGTTATGGTTAAATATATTAAGAAATTCTATACAGGTCCAGTCTTATACACCAAACTACGTGCTCCTTCAAGAGTTTCAAATTCTATTAAGCCTTGGTTATTTTGCGGCAAAAGTAAAACATAAGCAACTTTCCCGTATCGTGTAACAAGATTAATCAAATCATCTTGAGTTGTTTTAGAAGACAATCCTCTAACATGAACAACTTTAGAGTCAGGGGGACGTTTCGGGTCCATGTTGAAAAGCAGATGACTACCACAAATAGACAAAAAACTTATTTTAGATTTTACCCTTGCTTGGCTGTGGCTAGTGCTAATTTCAAAATTGACAAAAAATCTTTTAAATACAAATTTTAACGGCCAAAAATTAAAATAAATATAATTTGACCGTTTTAGTATGGCTAATCAAAAAAAAAATATTGTTTTATAAAATTTTTGTCTTCAAAAATATTATTAAAGAGTGATAGTTCTTGAACCAAGAAAAAGCATTGAAATCGTACGCACTGAAATTGTACAAAATGACATCATTTTTATACTTCCAACTACCTTATTTGAGTAAAACTAAAAACAATATACTTATAAAAGTGTTTTTTTATAGAAACATATAAATAAAATTACCTAACTAACAAAACGCATTGCTAACGCGGTATATCAATGATCGTAGCAATATTGCGCATGCCTGTATAGAACAAGTTTTTATGTGTTTTATAATCTTTTATAAAAAAATTAAATTGAACATGGTTAAAGGTAATTTATACTTTCATGCGCGGTGTCAAGAAAATAACAAAATGTCTTTAAACCAGCTTATGTGCATTTGCAGAGTCTTAGCCAGGATTTTAGAAAGGGGGGGAGAGGGGACATACCAAAAAAAAAATTTTTCTGCTAATAAATAATAAAAGCCTCTTTAAATTTTGTTTTTTATTTAAACCATTTTTCATTGCTTAATTATTTAAGTTATTTATTTTTTTGATTTATTCGGCGTTTATTGCAAGAAAAACTTAAAATTTAGATTTTTTTTTAATGTGCTAAATAAAATATACAGCATTTATTGATTATAACTTATATTAATTTAGAATAATAGTATAAGTGTTCTTTTTTATTATAAAAATATAAAATCTTTAGTTTGATCTCTTAAATTATAAAAATTTAAAATTGGGGTTTGTATGAACCCCACTGTAGCTTATGTGTTACAAATTTCTTGCCCTAGCATTTGCGAGCCTATACCCGGCCATTTGACCCTACCGGCCCAACATATTTTTTAGGCTTGGCTTATTTAAAATTGCATTATGCCCGGCTATTTTGCTTTTCGTTTTCGGTCCGATCCGGTAAAATTACAAGCAGAACCGGGAATTAAATATTTATAAATTTCGTGCAATAATTCAAATACAGTGCGTCAAAATATTAAAATATGATAATAAAATCGTCTCCTTAAATCCTTATTAATGGCTAAACTAAATTAGTATTAATAAGGCTCTCAACTTGATTGTTTTAGATTAAGGGGTAGGAGATTGTTATAATTATGCTATTTTAAATGCATAGGCAAATTTTTTGAAATTATAGGATTCAGCCATTTTTATATTGACTGAGCGGCTAACCTGACTAAGCCCAACTACCTTTGGCATTTTAGAAGCGCGTCAGACAATTTTTAGAGTAAAAACAAGTAATTGAAGCCTGCCAGAGGAGCCCCACGCAATGTTTGCCCTCCCCGCCCTCTAGACTCTCTGTATACAACACTATGATATTAAGAACGTTAAAACTTTCTTGAACCGCCAAATCTAATTTGTGCAAGGCACAATAAAAATAAGTCGCCTTTGGACAAAATTTGTTATTGTGTGCCAGTTATAAGATCATGACGCAACACCCTTCGTAAGATTGACCCTAAATTGTTTCAATTCAGGTCGTTTTTATGCAAATATTGAGTATGTTTTGCGTAATGGCATCCGCCATTCGTAAAATTCTGTCATACCTTTATATATTAGATTTTGGTTATTAGCTGATTTGCTGATAAAGTCCAAATTTATAATTCTTAGCAAAAAAAAAATGCTCAAAAAATTGGAATATAAATGGCCAAAAAATTAAGAGAGCAATATATAAAAAGTACAAAAAAAAGCTGGAATGGTTTAAGACAGCATATATAATAGGCAAAGTGGAAAAAATAAACAACGTGCACTATTAAAAAGCGCAGGTGATAACAATGAAATAACATTTTTAAAAAAAATATAATGGAATTGTTAATAAAAACTAGATCTAAATTTGGGTATTGTATAATAATAAAAAATGAATCGAATTAAAAGCGGGACCTGATTTTCGGCGCGGCCCGCCCGACTCATTTTGTTTAAAATTACGTGTCGGTCCGGCTTGTTGTTTTATATATTTATGGCCCGTTCCGGATATAAATTACAAATAAAGTCGAAAATTTTTATTAAGCAATACATTTTGTGCAATAAAATTTAAATACAGTGCGTCGATATATTAACCTTTACAATTAATAATAAAAAGGTCTAATTAAGTCCTTTTTAAAGATCGGACGACCTTGAAGGCATGTAAATTTGATTGTCTTCTACTTTCAATAAGCAGCGTTGAGTGGTTAGAAGTTAATTTGGTGACCGCCAACGAAACCATAGCCGTCCATTTTTTCTGAGAACCTAGGCAAACCTAGGTCACCAGCGCGCTATAAATCTCAAAATCAGCGGGGCTGCTGTAGCAATAAAAGCAAATAGGAAAAAGGTCTAGAAGTTTCATATTCACATAATTTTTTTAAGTCCTTATTAATGGCTAGAAACGATACAATGAAAAATACGACTCCCGGCTTTGATCTTAAGTGTTAGCTAGGATCAATAGAGTAAGGGTCAGAAACAGAACCCATTGATCTATAAAGGCAATCCAAAATGGGGTGCGTCAAGCTTTTATTAAATACTAAGGTTTTTAAGTAAAAATATTAAAAAGTACGCATTTAAAGCGCCTAGAAACAGTTGGCTTAGAGGTACCAATGGGTCACGGACCGACATTGGTCAAGAGATTAACCTACATAATGTTATCTTGTATGCATGCGCATATTTTTCTGAATTTAAGGGCTTTGTTTTTAGATGGACTAGGCAGCCAACCTAGCAAATATCAACTACCTTTGGGATTAGGGGGCGCGCCAGGCAATTCTTATCAAAATTACCAGTAAAAATGTAAAGTCCGCCAAAAAGAGGGAGCCCAAACCAGGTTTAATCCCCCGCCTCCCCTTTGGCTACGGCTCTGTTGCATTCGTACTTTTTAAATTTAGATTCTTATTAAAAAGCTTTATTTAGATATGTAATATTTAAATTTATTAATATTATTATTAAAAAAATTGTTAAGAAACAATATTTGTCGAAATCATAGCAGTTTTTTAAAAAGGTTTTTGTTACTTTAGTTAAATTTAAAGTTTAACTTAATTTTAAAATTTATTTTTAATATATTTTGAGCCTTAACAGTATATCTGTAAACATTTAATATTAATTATTTTGTAAATTTAAATGTTTACATATAATATTACACCTATAAAATTTTCATATTATAAAAGTCATGTCTTCTGCAAGTTTAAATTTGTATACATAGCCTATCATGCTAATCTTATAAACATTTGACAGAAAATCAAGGTTAATACCTAAACACATATACTTTTTAGACACAATAAATAAAAAAAGTTTTTAAATTTTGCAAAAAATTGAATTCAAATAGTCATAAAATTATAAATTTTTCTATCGCTTATTTAAGATATACCCTATTAAATGGTGGTAGATACTTAACTCAAACTATCATTCTA
>CM060244.1:97456-217244 GCA_030555515.1 Acutogordius australiensis | reverse complement strand
ATCAGGGCTGTCGTGAATTACTCACGAAAAAAGATAAGGAAAGTTAATTTAGAAAATAATATTTAAAGGGATAAAGAAAATATTGATTTTTTTAGTTTTTCAAATTCTTATGTAAAAAGTTAGAAATTTGCAATTAAAGAATAATATATATTTTAACCCCAGCAAAATAGTAAAGTTAGTGGCGCTGTAATCGGCGCCACACAAATACAAATTATGAATTGATATATAAATATTTATAATAATTATAAATCAATGTTTTATAATAATGAAAGTTAAATGTTTTATAATAAATGAAATGTGGCCACAATAAAATTTATATTCCACAATTACATTTGCATACGATAAAATTGGCGCTGCGAAACGATCTATTTTACAGCGGATTCGAAAAATTATTGGACTATTCGAAAATAAGGTTATAAGTTAAAGATTTTATTGGAACTTGTCGAAAAATTTCTATTGCGAATTGTACAGTTTTATTGCAAAAAAAAAGAAAAAAATTGTTAATATATTTCGATACGCGTGAAGGAATTCTAAAAATATTTGACATTTGCGAGTAAATTCTAAAAAAAAATGGCCAACATTAAAGAACAGTTACAAAATATTCCGGCATTCGCAAGGAAATTCTAAAAAAAAAGTTTTTTCGACATCAGCAAGTCTAAAAAAAAATATATGGCCAACTTGTAAGAAAAGCTACTGAATATTCCGCCATCACAGGAAATTTTATAACAAAAGTTTTTCGACAATTGCAAGGTTTCAAAAAGAAAAAATATTGGCCAAGATCAAAGAATATAAATAATAGTTGTAGACATGCTCACTTGATTAAATTTTTCGCAATTGGACAATTACCAAAGGGGAAATTCAATATAAGGCTAGCACTGTAATCCCCAAAGTCCCTTATTCGAATGAATTGTTAACAATTCTATAGTTATTCTCCCCATAAAATAACCTAAAATATCAAGAAAAACTAATTGAGAAGATTAGCAAGCTGAGCAAGAAAATAAAACGTCGACAGATGGCGTGATGCAGTAGTTAATATTACAAATAATAGTAATAATACAGTGAACAGCAACACGATTCTCACATGGAGAGCACAGGGATGGGCACAATTACTTTTTAAAAGTAATCATTATCATTACAACTACTTTAGAAAAAAATGTAATTAATTACTAATTACCATTACTGTTTTTAAAAAAGTACTTAATTACAATCAATTACAATTACATAAATTTACAAGTAATTAATTACTAATTACAAGTACAATTACAATTACTTTTTCAAAAATTTTTATATATAAAATTAGAAAACACGAAAATAATAATACACAAAAATAAAAACACTTATTATATAGACAATATGTAAAAAGATTCATTTATTTTGGATATAAATGCTAAATTATATAATTAAAAATATATTTGAGTTAGTGGAAGAAAGTTTGATTAGTTACTAAATCCTTATAGCCTGTTTCGTATTTATATTTACTTTTTAAAACAATTAATTTCTCAAACAACTCATTGGACAATCTGTTTCTATTAAATCTATTTAATAAAGTTACAAGACTGAATAATGCGACTGAGGCTGATGAGCCTAATATCGTGTTATACTTTAAAAAAATCTTTTTAATTGTTGGGTAATTTTCTAACATTGGTAGCTTTTCACTATTATCATTTAAATATTTTAGAACCTCTAATTCTGCTTCATCGTAGAGATCATTTGTTAATTTTGATTTAGGTAAATTTTTAAACTTGTATACTTTGATTTTTAGAAACATTTTGACTTGAAAATATGTCAATTTTTTTCATTTTTTTTGCTTCTGATATCAATAACGATTTAAAATTTTCTTTGTTCTCCCTTCCCTCTACCCAGTCTAATTTAAAAAATGGATGAGACATTGATGCTAATAATGCAAAATTGGAATTTACCGACATAGTAAGATGGTCTTCAAACCTATTTTCAAAACTAGAAATCATTTTTGAGACAAGGTTTTTACAAAATTTTAAATTAGGTTTAAGGTCATTTAAATCCGCTAATTTTTCAAATAATGTTGGCACTAGTTCTCCATAAAAAAACGTTTTTTCATTTTGAAAAAAATCTAAAGCTTTGGCTAAAGGTTTAGTAACATATAAATATTCCTCAATGAAATCTAACTCAATTTGTTTAAACTTAACAATAGAAATTATTTTTGATTTATATTTTATAATATCTTTAAATGCGTCAAATAAACTATTCCATCGCGTCGGTACAGGTGTTTTAAGTATATGCCCAATTTTCTCCTGCATCTCTTGAACACTCTTGGGTCGATGAGCCATTTTCCATAAAATGGTGCATTTTTCAATAGTTGTTTTGTATGTTCTTCCAATTAAAGTATTATTGTCCAACAAAACGCCAGAAATATCGTGAGTTAAAATTAAAGACAAGGTGTGACACATGCACCGGACGTGATAGGGTAAAATATATGAAAAATTAATTATATAATCAGCTTAAAATATAAAATTAAATATAATACCATCGTAAAATATTTAATTATTACCTGCTTTTAAATAATTATTCACATTTATAAACAATTTAAAAAATTATATTCTCAAAAAATTTAAACTGCTACTTTTTCCATAATGAGCTCCAATCTCTCTAGATTTGCCAAAATATCAGTATAAATTGCATAAATAATTTACCTTTTCATTGTTCTTTAATAGGTTGGATGAAAAAGAATGTTTAAAAGCATTTTAATTTTTATCACATAAATTTTATTAAGGAAAAATTTGTGTGCTTATTTTAGCTGTTTGGGTCAATATGACCCAAAAAGTCAATATCTTTAATTTGAGCTCATATTTTAAAATACTTTTAGATGCAAATTGTTGACTTGATGAATGTATTTAATAAATATAAATATCAGTTTAGGATATTGCTTTTTTAAAAAGTTATTAAAAATATAAAATTTCTTTGGGTCAAATAAACCTAAAGAAGTGTTAAACGTGTCAATACAATTTAAAAAATATAACTTTTAAAACAAACTAATGCAAGAAAAAACAAAAGCAGGTTTCTCTTAATATCTATATACAATCTTTAAGCATATTAATAAATTCAAATGGAATGATTACTTCAATATAATGATTACTTTGAAAAAGTAATCATTATCATTACAACTACTTTACTAAAAAATGTAATTAATTACCATTAAAATTACTTTATAAAAAATGTAATTGATTACTAATTACTATGAGAGTAATTAGTAATTGTAATTTAATTACAAGTAATCATTACTTGCCCATCCCTGGCACCTAACAACAAGAATTAGCAACTTTGATGGTGAAAGTAGAGCTATGTATGCATTGGATAATCGAGTTAACCATTTTTAAAAGTCAGCATCTGTTAGTTTCCAGTAGTTAGTAACATTTAATACTACATTTAATAGTAATAATACAGTGAAAATAAAATCGATTTGTGCATGGAGGTTTTTAGCGCCTTAATTGAAAGGATGCACACAAGAAAATTTTTAGCGAAAAAAATAAAACTATCAGAAAAAACACAGATAAAAAATAATTATTTACCTAAAAAAAATATTCTTATGGAAATTTTATAGCGAATAAAAAAAATGAAACTATTAGAAAAGAAAAAAAAATGATATAGTAAATTAAATGTTCTGATCTTAAAAAAATGAAGCCAGTAATACTGCTGATCGGCATTGACATTCTCTTATTACCGAATATATATAATTCGATTATTCCAAAAACGTTAAACCGGTATTCAGCGACAATATATGATGAATTAGAAAAATTTTCAGGGACCTTACATAATGCAATGGGAGCCTAAAGGACTGCCTCCCGACGCTAAAACTGTCGATATCGATCTCATGGGATATCAGGACATCAATGGACAAATGGTACCCAAATTCTATCCCATTGCTAATAATGTTTCAAACGACGGTTATTTTCAAATCGCACCGTGGATGGTGGCAAATAGACCACACGATATCACGGTCGGGGCTTTGGGAGTTATCCCGATACGCAAGAGGGTCGATGAAATTAAAGTTCGTAATGTATTTGCCCTGTGGTCCGATATACTCTCATCAGGCTCGTTCTCCAAAAACGAAAAGATGACTGCCGAGTTTGAACGCGAAACGAGTGGGGCCAACAAGTGTTAGCGGACGAGAACAAAAAACCCGGGATGCTCAATCGACTTGCCCTTATTAAATTTATTTACAGATATGCACGGTATTTCTATATTGGCTTCCATTCCATAAAATTTTTTATGGAAAGCTTGGAAAGATAAAAGTAAATTAGATTATATTTTTGAGAATAAAGTTTAAAAAGAAAATTAAGATAAAAATAAATGAAATTATTAATTTGTGAGAATAAAGTTAAAAAGAAAATTAAGCTAAAGGGTGGTGGTCAAGTCTCAAATAAAGATATTTTAATTGACAGATTGGGTTATTAATTTATTGGCAGATAGGTCTAAAAAGTTTAAAAATAAATAGCAGTGGCTGGATGAATTAAGATAAAATTTGTATGGCCAAAGCCGTCATTTTACTCATTAAAAACATTTATAAAAAAAATAAGAAATAAGTTAGAGGCGTGGTTATATTTGTCCAAATTAAAATGAAATTTTTAATTTAGGATGGCTGCCAAATTAAAATAAAATTTTTAATTTAGGATAGCTGAAATGAATGCTTAAAGCATAAATAAATAACCACTCATATAAATAGAAATAAAAAGATGGAAATTTTAGGTAAACTAAAATTATTTGGATTAACTTTTAGGCCGGGTTGAAAAATAGATAAAAGTGTAACCCAATAATTAAAATTTAAAAAGAAAGAGATCGCCAAATATTAGGATAAATCAACACACATGAAAGTAAAAAAAGGTCCAAAATAGTTGTGAGTAACCAAAATTAAAATAAAAGTTAAAGTCTAAAAAATAGGTGCCAATAAAGAAGAGACTTGAATAAAAAAAAGGTTAAAGGTATTAGGATTGAATAAAAAAAAGTTAGGGCTATCTAGAAAAAATTTCTTTTTTTTTAGGAAGCCAATGGAGGTGTCGTGAATTACTCACGAAAAAAGATAATATTAGAAAGGAAAGTTAATTTAGAAAATAATATTTAAAGGGATAAAGAAAATATTGATTTTTTTAGTTTTTTAAATTCTTATGTAAAAAGTTAGAAATTTGCAATTAAAGAATAATATATATTTTAACCCCAACAAAATAGTAAAGTTAGTGGCGCTGTAATCGGCGCCACACAAATACAAATTATAAATTGATATATAAATATTTATAATAATTAAAGATCAATGTTTTATAATAATGAAAGTTAAATGTTTTATAATAAATGAAATGTGGCCACAATAAAATTTATATTCCACAATATCATTTGCCGTACGCATACGATCAGGGCCGTACCAGCCTATCTCATGGGTCTGACATTTGTTATTTTGATTTTACTATTATGCATTGTTTAGAATTCTATTTTATCATATATATTCTAATTATATAAGATTTTTACCATGCATCATATTTCAATAAATTAATATTTAAAAAAATTATTTTTATTGTTACCTCTTGTTCTTTCTATATAATAAATCTTATGTTTTTTTGCCTAGGGGCGCTTGAGAAACTTGGTACGGCCCTGTCTATTATATAAGGTTATGTCACCGTTCTAATGTCAAACTTAACCATGGGGTTCATATGGATACCAATTATCCTTTAGCAAATTTTAAACCAGTTTTTTTCATAAAAAATTACTTTTTGAACAATTTTATAAATTTATATATGATTTAATGCGGGTAATTATGAGTCTTTCGGTCTATATTATAAGTATTTCATTTTGCTAAAGGAAGTGTCTAAAAAATTAGATGAAGATGGTAATTGGGCAAATTATTTTTTGGCTTGTAGTTAAATATGCAAAAATTTAACCCGCAAATGCTAAGGTAAAAAATTTGTAACGCGGAACTTCCATACGGATCCCAACTAAAACTCTTTATTTTTATTGTTTTAAAGAAAAATACGTGTTCTTTAATTATGCATTAATATAAGATATCATTAATGTATACTGTAAATTTTACTTAACGCTAGAAAAAAATTAAGAATTTTTTATTTTTTCATATAAGATCATTAAAATTTTGTTAATAAACTAAATTTATTACTATTGATGAAATCGTTAGTTTAGTTGAACATTTTGAGAAAGATTCATAAAAAAAAATATTTTTATGAAAAATTATTTTTGGCTATTATTTGACATAAAAACTATGACGATCGATAACTCATAAAAGAAAATCAATATCCCTGCTATAGTGGCAGGAAAATAACGCATCACGGTCTAACGACCAATTAATAACTCTTCATGGTCATAACAATCTTGATCAACTCACCACGAAAAAATGGACTCTCCTAATAGGTCTATTATAACGAGTTCGCAAACATGCAGATCAGTTAAAATATTCCGAGCCAATTCAAAAGCCAACACCCCACCGCCTCCCACAATGACTCCTGGTCTAGTTAGTTATTGATGATCATTCATTTGTACCAGCCCTCTCCCCTTCAATCTATTTCAAGTTTCCTGCGGCTAAAAAAAGATGATTAATAATGTAGGATATCGTCTTATGCAAAACATTTCAGCCTGATATTACAATTCCAATTCGCACTTAAATATTAATACAAATATTACAATTTATATATAGCTAACACTTATGTTACACAGGTCGACAAATATCAACTGGCATTGAAATATATGTGATGGCTTTATCTCATAGTTTTTCGTTTTTTGTAGTTTCTTGTGCCTTTCGACCATAATGTTAGGTCTATATCAAAAATGGTTAAGACATATTTGACACATTTTGCGACTTCGTATTATTTAAGAGAATTCAACAAACATTTTAAAATCATGTTTATTTATATTTTCATCTTTATTGGTCAGAAATATAATTTTTAAGTATATCAAGCTTTTACATCAGCATTTAGTTTACACAGGTCAACAGATTTTTGAGAGTTATGAGCTAACTACAGAAATCAAATTCACCATCTTAGGATTTTTTACATATGTTTACAGTTTTTTCTATTCAAATTTAATTACTCAGCTATAAACATTAAAATTTTTTTAAAAATGTCAGAATACAAAAAGGATTTAAACAAAAAATTAATTGATTTTTTTGCATATTCACAATAAATAAACTGTTAGATTAAACTTCAAATTATATTTTTTAAAAACCGAAAATACATCGTTTCGTATTTAAGTTTTGATGCGAAATATTCTATAATATCTAAATGCTGATAGCTTAATATACTAAAAAATTTAATATTCGAGATGAGACATTTGAGTTACAAGGGATTTTTATAAAGAAAATTTGTCAATTTTTATAAGGGTATTCTTGAGATCGCAAAATCTGTCAATTTGGTCAAGTGCCATTTTTCGATATGGACGGATGTACGAAGCCGAAGGCGGCGGCTACGAAAAACATATATGTTATAAGGCCATTATAAGGATGGCTTTTATGTTTTTCATAAACTAATTTGTCGTCACATTAATATTTGTTGACCTGTGTTATACATAATATTTGGCACTTCAACCTATATGACATAATATATTATTCGTTTTTAGAAAAAGTATTTTTTAAAGATTAAATTTAGATGTTAAAAAAATTGTAAATATTTTTTTTGTTTTAAAAGTTTTGTGTTTTATTCAACATTCAAATTTACACCCTAATATGGCAGTTCTGTATTTGGCTCATAACTGTTAAAAATTTGTTGACCTGTGTAATGAATGATCATAAGATAGTTTTATCTTCAAATGGCTCTAAAATGTCATGAGCTAAAATCTAGGGTAAGCAAAAACTATCAATAACTTATCTAAGAAACAATTTAAATAAAAAAAAACAAATGAGTTTGCATTTCTCATACCTTTCTCCACATAGGAGTTCTATAGCCGCCAGAGGCTTTGAATCTTATAACAATCAAGGCATTAATATAGCCGGTGGGTTAAATAGCAAGATTTGTAAGCCGGTGACGCAGGATAGGGCTTTCAAATTAAGTTTGAGGGTGTACTGCCTAAGCAGACAATTCATCAGCTTGTAGTTGCATTCGTATTATTTTTAGGGTAAATGCCATCTATGGACAGAGTTTAACACAAACCTCTTGCGAGTAAGACAGGAATTTGCCATTGAGATATCCGATCCGACTTTTAGCTATAGTGCAGCAGATGACTTTTATGCTTCCTTAATGCTCAAGCTCTTGAGGAATGTAAAAATGCTTACAAAAAAAAAATAATTAACTTAGTTTAATTTTTGGTTAACTTTCCCAATCCTGACATTTTTATGTTTAAGCTGAATTTTAGGAGAAAACCTACAAATTTTCTGTTTATTATAATTTCTCATATTTTGTAATCTCTTGATATAAACACCAGAAACTTATACAAAAAAAACAAAACTTAAAATAATATAACATAGGTCGACAAAAAACAACACTGGACAACAAAATAAAACAACATAAACGATTTTTTGAGGGTTTTGTAGAAATTTTTCTTGCGATAACGATGCCGGGTTTAGTTTTTTTTTAAATGCCTCCATTTTTTTTAAACCGCTTCCAAAGTTCAGAAAAAAATCACAATTTTTTTAACTATTAATTTTTCAAAAAATCTATTGGCTTAATTTCCTTATAAAAAGACATATCTAAAAAAGGGTATGGCTTAAAATTATTTGCAATTTACTTTTAAGTTATTTACCACTAATTTCATAGAAATAAAAAAATAAAAAAAAATTAAACATTGTAAAAAAATTTAAATGCCTTACGTTATAATGAATATTTCCGTTAAATATATTTTTGAACTTTTGTTACAAACCATAAGTTTTATGATATAGCGGCCGAAAATACCCCAAAAATTGAAATATTTCAACTTTGACAACGATTAACTAAAATCTAAGGCATTGACTAATATTTTGATTTCATATTCGTAATTAGCATTAAAAACTTGACCAAAAACGAAAATTGCCATAAATGATGCTTTAGGTCGTCCAACTTTTGTTGTCCAGTGTAATGAGTATTCGACGAAAATTATAACATTTTAGGAAATTTTTGAAATTTTCAACTTTTTGATATTATTTGCATTAGGAATCTTTATGCCAATGTAAAAGTGATTGGCAAATAGAAATGTATAAGTGACATTTGCATTATAATATGTATTGAATAAAAACAGTAGTAGGTTCTCGATAGATGGCGTTATTTTTAAATTATTGAATGTGGATGTTATTTTTAAATGATGGTATGTTACGTTATCGTTATCGTATGCGTAAGGCAAGGCATTATTCTCCAATATAAATTGTGGCTACATTTCATTTGTTATAAAACATTTAACTTTCATTTATTTTAAAACATTTAACTATTTATTATAAAACATCATAATTTTCCATGTGTGGCGCCGATTACCGACGCCACTAACTATATTATTTTGTGGTTAAAATATATTACTCTTTCTTTTCTAAAAACTAATTTTTTACACACGAATTTAAAAGACTAAAAATATCAATTTTTTCTTTTTCCTTTTAAATGTTATTTTCTAAATTAACTTTTTTTCTATTTAATATTATCTTTCTCGTGAGTAAATCACGACAATCGTGTCTAAATAATATGGTGGCCAAGTAATAACTTAAAACATTTGGTTTAGCTACTTCTATAAAATCCAAGGTTATTATTTTTTGATAAAATAAAATTTGTTTAAGTATAAATGGTCTAATCTACGATAAATGTAATTTTTTTAAGATGTACTATAACCACTCAATCCATACAATATTCTTATCGGTTTAAGAGGCATGTGTATACTGCATATTGCTGAAATTGATTCAAAATTTAGTATATAAACGACCAATTTGATATTAATGAAAACGAGATTCAACCGATGGAAAAGGTTAATATTATTTTATACATTCGGATTAAGGATGTTTGCGATAACGAGGGTGATTTAAAATTGTCACAATGATCAACCTGACAATTATAAATTTGATAATTACATATAAACACGTTACCATGCAAACAATCTTGACATGAGGTATAAAATATTTGAATCGAGGGGCATTTTTGAATGGAAAAAATTGTGACGTACCTAATAATGTCGTCAAAATTTTCGTAATTAAAGAGAAGTGGTGTTCATATTTTAATAATGGTTTGTTAGGAAAGGACACTAACTAATGGGTCTTACTCAGGGGCGTATTGATGGAAGGGGGGGGGGGGGGGGGGTAGAATGAATTTATATATCATACATATAAAAGGAAATTGAAATCAATAAAATTGCTATTATATGGAAAATATACAACCTTATAAATTATTGCAAATAAAATATCAATATTAAAATTGAATTTGCAGTTAATAAATATAACTAATTAAAATGTATTTATTTTGTAAATATTATTTAAATATATTTATTTTTGTATTTGATACCTTTTGAACAAATATTTTATTTTTTTAACTTAAGACTTAACAATATGGTTAGGAGGTCTACAAAAACAAACATGATTATTTTTTCACCAAAAAAACCATAGAATATGAGCCTAAAATCGTAAAAAAAAGTATTATTGTTCAATTGCCAAGATTTTAACATTTCATATTTTTTTACAGATTAATCAAAAGATGTTAAACAAGCAATTGGATCTAAATTTAAGCGTGAAAGTTATTGATATCACTCAAGTTAATTATTAAGTATTATTTTATAATTTCTATCTGATAATATTTGTTTTTGCTATGATTTGAACTTTTCCTGGAAAATCAAACTATGCAATTCCTCAATTAACATTGACTGGCAGTTTGGGTGGCGTTTAGAAATTTACAAGCAATGTATTTTCATTTTGCATCGCATAAATTATATTTATATTTATCTCTGAAAAGTAGAGCCTTTAGCGATTCAATAACAACTACCAAAATTATCATAGATTTTTTTAGAGAAAGTTCATTAAGATCCGAACATATTCAACTTCCACTGTTAAGTGAATTTCGCTGGTTCGACAAACTGAAACAATCTAAATATTCTTTGTTACTTGCCCCACTTACTATACATTTGCAAAAAGGATCGATTGATTTCCAGGATTCCTTTGAAATAATTAGCGCTTTAGTTAGCAAAGATTCAGGAAACATAGGTTTTTTGACTTTACAATGCCCTGAATTGCAAAAAAAACAAATGCATCGACCAAATTATGATACTCAATCTGCTATTGATTTTTTTAGGTACTCGTTATTTAACCCATATCTTAATTCATTAATCCATTCTTTAAAATTGCATTTAAATGATTTTAAAAGTGATCCGGATTACATCCAAAATACCTCTTTAAACTAAATTCTACCGAAATATAATTTTCTTCTTGTAGATATTCAAATTTGTACTATTCAAATCGGCTCCTCAGTTACACAGAAACCACTTATCTTCTATTTATGGATGAACTTCTATGCTAATGTTTATACTATATATATTCCCAAATATCTAATAATAAACATAATATACTTTTGCTATATTACAATTCTTACATTGGCGACGAGGCGGGAGCTGGAGTTTTCCAGAAGGACCTCCCGTCGGCCATCGAGTGAAATTATTTTAAATAAATTGGAAAATTGTTTTTTTAAAGTAATTAAATTTAACCCCCCTTTTATTTGTTGACCCGATTGTTCTTGTGGAGAACTGATTCTAATTGAGGGAGCAACCATGTACAAGTGATTGAGGGACAAGGTCCATATTCAGCGAATGTTCCACCTCAAAACAATTACGCTCATCAATATCAATAAGGAATTACAAATTATAGCTTCGTCTGAAAGACAGAAGTGCCGTAACAAGACAAAAATTGATGGAGCAACAAATTTGTCTCAAAGACAAGCACACCACGGTCTAAAACGATTGCGCATCAACTAGTACGGAAATGGCCCCCTAATTAAGAATCGAATCTCATTCATACGGAATTGAGATATCTAAATAACAGACAGAATGGTCAAAACATAGACCGGAAATGGTTTTCAATCTTCAAAAAATGGCAAGAAACACGGTGTCTGAACGATCTATGCTCGATGGGACTAAACGACCGAACGGATATTGGTCCGGAACCATATAAGGTTAAATGGTCTAAACGACCTAACGATAACGGTCCTCTACCTGAGACGATAACGGTCCTCTACCTAAGACGATAACGGTCCTCTACCATACGATAACGGTCCTCTTCCTAACGATAAATGGTCTAAGCGACCTGACGATAAATGGTCCTCAACGACCTGACGATAAATGTAAATGGTCCTCAACGACCTGACGATAAATGGTCCTCAACGACATGACGATAAATGGTCCTCAAAGACCTGGCGACAAATGGTCTAAACAACCTGACGATAAATGGTTCTTAACGACCTGACAATAAATGGTCCTCAACGACCTGACGATAAATGGTCAAAACAACCTGACGATAAATGGTCCTCAACGATAAATGGTCCTCAACGATAAATGGTTTTCAACGATAATTATCCTCAACGATAATGGTCCTTGAACTGACGATAATGGTCCTTGAACTGACGATAATAGTCTTCAGCGACCGATGAATATGAAACACCGATGAATACGAAACGTTCGACGAATTCGAAACGATCGACTAATACGAAACGATCGACGAATACAACGATCAACGAATACCAAACGATCGACGAATACAACGATAGACAATTACCAAAAAACCGACAAATACTAAACAACAATTACGGCCCCACAAGAGACAAACCGAGTAGAACTAATCCGCGCTGATTGCCTATACCCTCGGTGAAAAATCACAAATCTAATTGGGATAAGAATGATGAAGCGCAATACGTTGAGTAACGCTAAACGAGTTCGGACTTAGGTTTAAATAGCTGAAGACGTCACCATATCTGCTTATGACCTAAAGCTACTGACGGTTCCACGCGAAGCATTAAACGATGTCCTGTGGGCATACCGCACATCAAAGCATTCGGCCGTGCAGGAAACCCCTGCGAAGCTTTTCCTGAAAAGAGACCTTCCTAATCCACTTAGTTGGATAAAAGTGAAACAAGTCGATTTTATAGACAACCCAGCGCCGTCAAAGAGGTATCCCAAGATTTGGTTTGGATAAAAAACGAAACAACAAAGGGATTGCGAGAAGGGAAAATTGCGGAGAGAACAGGTCTCTACTCTTATAGAGTGCGGGACAATAAAAAAACAACGCATAAACACGCCGATCAGTTAAGACCAGCAGACGGACTTTAAAGCCCACCTTCGTTCCCGAACCTAAACAAAGTTGCCACTGAGGAGCGGCGCTACCCATCCCGGATTCGTCATCCGCCGGATCGACTTCAGGTCGGATACTAAAATAAAGGTGACAGTAATGTAGATATTCAAATTTGTACTATTCAAATCGGCTCCTCAGTCACACAGATACCACTTATCTTCTATTTATAGATGAACTTCTATGCTAATATTTATACTATACATATTCCCAAATATCTAATAATAAACATAATATACTTTGTTATATCACACTTCTTACACTTCTATCAAAAAATTTTATAATTTTACAAATTTAAAATCGGAAATAGAAATGTGGAAAACTATTGAAAATCCAAATCTATTTCTGAGAGACCCACTATGTCCCATATAATTTTACACACAACTATCTTAAATAGTATAAAAAAGCTTTACTAAATTGTTCACTCCCCGTTACCACGTATACATTTAGAAGGAGCTTCAGTGAAGCGTATAAAACGTTATCTTGGATGGCACATGAAAGACGATCGCTTATCATTATTTATGCTCTATCTGGTTTTAACTTTTTAAAACAAATATAAAATATATTAAAATTTAAGGAAATGGATATTCTTTAGAGGGGTCATAAGCGGCAGCACTAGTGGGGGCCTAACATTCCTCAGAGATGAACTTACCAGTCCAAATATAATCATTTACTAACTAACTTATAAATTATTACAAATATTCATCAATCCCTTTCCTCCAAAAAATTTCTTGCCCCCTTTAAAAAAGTTATGGGTGACTGCCAACGGGTGGGTATGAAAAGCATAAGTAATTTTTGGGGGGATTTAGCTTTTCAGACAAAATTTTTTTTTAATTTTTAATTGATTAATATGGTGTCCCTATGAGATTTTAAGGTAAAATTTCAACGCGTTTATGAATTTTGCCTTTTTTTAGTCGATTCAATAAGACGGACAATAATAATTTTTATTTTATATTAAGCTTTATTATAACAAATAACATAAACTATTATTTATAAGTCTTAAATGATTAAATATAATCAGCTTTAAAATCACAAAAAATAATATTTACTTGGTAATATATATCTAATACGACATGAACACATGAAATAAAGCACAATTTGACCCTCGTGAATATAGGATATATGTTGCTTTGTACTTTATACCTAAACAAAAAAAATTATTGGCAAAATATCATAAGGCAAGTAATACTTTCTACGACAATTGGTTTCAGAAAAGGAATGTGCCAAAAATGCACATTTTGGCAACTTTGACATCGAATAAAATAAAAACCAGATCAGGTAGGAAAAAACGGAAATAACTATGATATTCAGCAGACAAAAAACATGCACTAGAAACTTTTTTAGGTTGTTTGTCTAAGATATGAAGTCATAATTTGTCGACCAGTGTTATTTACAATTACGAAAACCTTTATTTAATTATTTTTTATAGAAATATAAATATGTACTAGGAAAAAACAAAACGTATAAATTATTTCTTGGAAAAAATTGTCGGCCATATTTTTATGGGTCATCCAACCCTAAAAACAATTATTGACGACCGATCCGGTGACTAGATGAGGCCAACTCCAGGAGGAAGACTAAGACTATAGAAAATTTGCAGGTTTGGTTTTTAAATAATACCATTTTTTGTTTTAATTTAAATTATGTCTGCTGCGGAAACTAAAGAAAGTAAGGTAGCCCTCAGCCATATGCTAATTACCCAACCCCCCCCCCGACACGAAATTAGAAATACAGTTCAAAAATTATATTACAAGCTTAAAAATTTCGTTATAAAATTTTTAATAAAATACAGTATGCCGAAGTAATACGTGTGAATAAAGCCATTTAAAATATCGGCTCACCACGGTTCTAAATTTTTATTTCAAATTACGGCGCACAGGGGCTAGAGCACGTTTCAAAATTTTTTAAAAACTATTCTTACAGAAAAACTATTTAAATGTTAATAACAAAAATGGCGACTTTTTGTAAAAAAGCGTTTAATGTCAAAAGATAAAAATTTCAAAATTTTTCAAAAAAAATCTGAATCTGAACGCGCTCTAAAGCATTTGGCAAGGTAATCATAAAACTTCTAGTGGGCATGGGCACATTTAAATATGGGCTCAGGGTTTATGGTTAGTGTTAAGGTTAAATTGGAAGATATAGTGTTTGGGCTAAGTATCGATTAGATTTAGGCTTACCGAACCCTAAACATCTTACAACCTAATAACATAACCCAATCATTTAATCAGCCTATCTACCTAGCAAATTTGGAAAACAGATTTGTAATCAGAATGTCATAGAATACTATTATATTCTTATTCTCTTCATATGAAATAATAGTTATTATATAGTTGAGGGCTATAACAAATCTTCTCCATTGGCAACACCGTCCCAGCCATTTTGTGCTTTTATTGCTTTTAAAACTAATGGTAATCATATTTTTTAATATGTTGATTATAACATTACATGTGTTAAATTTATTATAATTAATTTAAACTTTATATAGTTGAGCCTATGTCAACTCCTTCTCCATCTTCAACTATACCACTTACAACTAATGTTCTTACCATTTACGGCTAACAGTTTATGAAAGTGATAAAATAATTCTAAAAAAAGTTATAATCATGACTCATGGTGATTATTTAAAGTTTCAATCTGAGTCATAAAAGAAAAATTAATAATTATTCAACATTTACCACATTTTCATATTTTTTACTTATAACTTTATCATAATATGTATGTCTTAAAATAAACTTTAAAATATGTGAATATTCTTTTTATATTGATTTACAAAAATGACTTATATACATTTGCATATTTTATGTGTTATGAAATAATAAGCAAACAACATTCAAAATTCATACATTCCATGCCACATGTTATAAAAAAAACTTTATATTTACGATATATTTGACATAAATGGTAAACATAAATATTAAAAAAATATATATAAAAAATCTAGTCATTCTTTGCAGTTGGTATTAATTTTGATATTAAAAAGCTAAATTAACATATCATGGTCAACTTAAGAAACTGCTATAGTGCTAAAAATGTATTAAAAAAACCCTTAATTATTCTTTGTTTGCAATTAAAAGTTTTTGGTTATATGATTTTATAATAGACAAATAAATTTACCATATTGAGACTATGTAAATAGGTAAAATATTAAAAATTTATAAAATACTTAACACTTCATCTTGAAACTCTCACGACCTTTCATTAGCTAAGTTAACTTTTAATCAAATTTCTTTATGTTTTTTTTAATTTTTACCATTTTATGAATATTCGTGACTTTATGGCTTTTCGTTTCATACTAATGGCCCCTAATATAGGCCATATATAGCCTTTGATTTAACCCAAAATGTTGCAGGCAGTATTCTTTCGCGACAAAACCTTCTTTTATATATAAATATTAGCTGACCCGGCAAACGTTGTTTTACCTTAATAAACTTATAGAAATAAATGCTCAAAATGGTCAACCATATCCTAGGCTTTTAATAATATATCCTGTCAATTTCTTTACCGAAAAAATGTAATGTAAAAATAAAATTTTAGGGCATTTATAGGTAAAGGAGGCCCACAAAGATAATTTACTGGCTGAATGACCTTTTAATAACTTTTGTTGAAATTAAATATAACTTTTGTGCATAAAAGGTATATTATAAGTTACCCTGAATTGGTCAAAATTATGAAAAATCCTCTATTGCCTTTTGAAATATTCTGGCAGTCCTCTGGCTCATGTGTTGGTCTTAGGATGCTTATATAATCGGATTATTAAAAATGAGTGGTGCTAGAAGGCTCTAAATTAGTTAAAATTAGAGTTAAAATTTTGCCCAAAATGACAAAAAATTCGGATTGAAATAATTTTAATTGATTAGGGGGAGGGAGCGACCCATAGAAGTTAGGCCTTTAAAAAATTTAAAAATATACCTTTTTGTGGAATATGCGTAGAAATATGGAAGAATTTTTTAAAATCTTTTATGGAACGACGAATTCTAAGCAATCTCGGCTACAAATAAGTTACATGCAGAGACGTATGGAAGGGGGGGGAAGCAGAAGGCCATTGTCCCCCTTAATAATTTTATTTTTTTATACCATTAAAATTGATACATTAAACACTGAAAAAATAAAAATCTTCAAATTAAAATAGTTAATATAATGATCATTTATTAACTTATACACTAACAAAATCACAAATACTTCTTTTTCTTCTAAAAAATTTCTTGCCCCCCTTTAAAAATCTCTGCCCATAAGTAAGTTTCTGCATACGTCCCTGGTTGCATGTATAGTTATCTTAGTCAAAGAAACACCAATCAATTAAGGTAATTGCCCGCATACCCTAGAAGCAATGTTCAATTGATAAATCAAATGGTAGAATATATATATTGTCTTTGTTATGTATAATTTAGTTATTGATATATAGTTTTTTGTAAATAATTAAATATTCTAATCGGTGGCTCAGTAGCCGCCGATCATTATATAGGGTTTCATGTATTTCGAAAAGCCAAATCAGATAAAAGCAGAAACGAATAAATTTTCAAAATGATAAAATTTTGAAAAAAAAAACCAAATTATTTTAGGCAAGCGATAAGACCTAAGTGTATGAAGAATCAATAACATCCTATTGCTCCTTCTATGGAATTCACATATAAATTTTATGGGTATTTAAGCCATTACGGGAGAATAGTTAAAATTTTGCCCAAAAATTAAGAAAAGGCTATAAAATTTTATGGGTTTGGGATAAAAGAGTCAAATATTAGGTTTATATGTATTTTTTATGCCAAATTAGATAAAAGTAAGAATAAAAAAAATAGCTAAAAATTGGCAAAAGATTCTGAATATAACAATATAAAACGATTAGGGCGGGCGACGTATATGACCTAGGCGTTTAAAAGTTAAAATATTCTGTTTCCTACGGAAAATACATATAAAATTTTGCGGTAATCGGTTCACTCATTATGGAATAATAGAAATATCGCCCAAAAAATAAAGAAAAGGCTATAAAAACATAAGGATTATTGGTAGAAGAGTCAAATTTGTGGATTATATGTATTTTTATACACCTAATCAAGTGAAAGCAAAACCAAAAAATTTGCCCAAAAATGGCAAAAAATTTTTAAAAAAACAGTTTGAATTGCTTTTGGCGGGCGACTCATAAGACAACGGAAAAATTTTTTATAGCGTTATATGAATTTTTTTATGCCAAATTAGATGAAAAAATAAACAGAAAAGTTGTTCGTGAAAATCCGACAAATTCATATAAAAACAATTTCAAATGCTTAGGGCGGGCTAACCATATGACGTAGGCGCATGAAACCTAGAATAAACCTTAATCTGCCTCCAAGAGAATCTACTATACAATTTTCAAACTCGATTTTTCTTTGCTACGCTAGATCTCGGAGATGGTTTGTAGTTGAGCGACGTGTGAGGTGTGGTTTTGTAGGGTAGGTTGAGAAGGTGTGCGGAAAGATAATTAGGAAGCGATCGAGACTTCCGGTGGGTGTGAAAAACCCTGACTTTAAAAAGTTTTTTCGAGCAGTAGCGATAAAAAAAATCGTTTGTCGAAAAGGTGCCTAGGAATGTCGAGTTTGTATTTTTATCCACTAGGAAGTTTTATTTTTATTTAAACGACGAAATTCTCTCAGGGCTTTAAATGGTAAGGTTTTATTTTGAAATTTTTTAGGTTAATTATTATAATATTGCCCACGTTTTTGGAAAGTTTCGAGATTTTATCAGCTTCTGTTACCGAGATAGGTTAAACAGGGGATTAAAATTTGAACTTTACACTCGGGATCGGTTTGACAAAAATTCTGACTACAGATTTTTCTTAAATTTTTATCGAATCATGATAGTATAGTCCTTTACCTTTTCTCAAAATTTCAGACTCTTTAGCCCATAGGAGCCGAGTTAGCGGCCCGGTACTGAAAGGTACATAAATGTACCTTTTGGATTTCGGTCTTAAAGAGTAGTTAAAAAATATTTTTTTAAACGTCCTTATCCATAATATATGTAAGCAAGTTAGGTCCTAAAAATTTATGCAAATTGAAGCTCTTCAGCTATAGCGGTGTGAAAGACCTAGGGCGCCAAACCCTGGAAATCATGTTGCTCTGTTAAATTAACACACAAAGAAGGTCGCCAAAACGATCAAAAATTTGTCTTATCCTATTCCTTAATGATAGTTTTATCGTGGTATAAAGTGATTGACATAGCTACTTTATTTGTTTTGCTAAGATTGGGCCATATATTTTCAGGTACAAAAATACACCTATAAGCAGGCAATACGTTAAAGTTAAATTTTATTTACAATACATAAATTAACCAAAGTAATCCGGGCCCGGACCCCCTTTGTTTAGTAAAATAATATTATACTGAATAATTGTACCTTAAGACAACTGACTTAATTAAGAGGGTAAGCAAAATATTATGTAAGATATATAAAAAATTTTGATATATTTTATTGTAATTGTTTTTATAAAACAAATATTTGTCTCAAAAATAAGACATATGTATAAATTAATAGAAAAGCAATAATAATAATTTTTATTATTTAAAATAAAAATAAATATATGTATATATAAATTTTATTTATAATTAAAAAAATATATATTAAATCAATATAATATTAATGGATTTAAAAAATATTTTCTTTTTTCTTTTTTTGAATTTAATATTAAACATATGTTAATTATTTCTTTCTTATTCCAGATAACAATACTTAACCAGTTTTGATCATTGAAATTTTCAGGAATCAATTTTTGGGTGAGTAATTGATACATCATTTGGCGAAAAAATTTTATTTTGTGCTGCTCGGCACCAAAAACACAGCACGGAACAAAGTTATTTTTTTAGTTTTTTTTTAGATTCATCCTGTTACATCACCTACAAATCACTATTAATTAAATCAATAAATTCAAATATCCACACTTTCAATACAAGTATTTTTCTTTTAATTTTTAGATTCATCCTGTTACATCACCTACAAATCAATATCAATTATACCAATCAATATAAACATCCACACTTTCAATACAAGTATTTTTCTAATTTTTAGATTCATCCTGATACACCTACAAATCATTATTAATTAAATCAATGAATTCAAACATCCACACTTTCAATACAAGTATTTTTCTTTTAATTTTTTTCACCCTGTTAAATCACCTACAAATCACTATCAATTATATCAATTAATTTATACATCCACACTTTTAATACAAGTATTTATATTTTAATTTTTAGATTCATCCTGTTACATCACCTACAAATCACTATTAATTATAACAATTAATTTATACATCCACACTTTCAATACAGGTATTTATATTTTAATTTTTAGATTCATCCTGTTACATCACCTACAAATCACTATTAATTATAACAATTAATTTATACATCCACACTTTCAATACAAGTATTTATATATATTATTACTTTGTAGAAATATGGCAGAATTAAGATGGTTACAAACATTAAATAATAATGCATCGCCTCAGATTATATGTAAGCATTATTGAATTAATTTATAATTATGAGATAAATTATATATGATTTACATATTTAGTGTCAAAAATAGATGAATATCATGGTATCCGTTATAATTTTAATCATTTGCATCCTCGCATTATACGTATATATATTTTTTATACGTAATATCTACTTTATACACAAATATATTTTTATTTTTTAATTTTATATTTATGATGGAGAAATACTCATACGATAAACTCCCAGATGCAAGATCTGCATGTGAGGAGCCCCGGAATTGGCTTAATTTTTAATAAAATTAAATATATAGAATGCGCTGCTCCGGATAAATACGCCATCTAGCGGCATTTGTCAGCAAATGCTCCGAGGCTAATAACTTTTTTTATATATCAAAATTCTCTTAATTAATACTGGAATAAGTGGAGATATTTAATGTTTATCTTGCTCTAATCTTAATTTTAAAAATTTTAAATCTGTTAAATTTTTTTCGGAGAACAATGATCCTGTAAAATAGGCAGAAGTTTGACCGCAAAACAGCGGGAATATATGTTTTTATACATTAAGGTATAAAACTAATCCAAAAAACAATTTTTGCTCTCCAGTGCAGCACCGATTTTTGGTCGGAGCAAAAAAATTGAGTGCTCTTAACCACTTTATAAGTTTCAGGCAGTTTTGATCATTGAAATTTTCAGGAATCAATTTTTGGGTGAGTAATTGATACATCATTTGGCGAAAAAAATTTTATTTTGTGCTGCTCGGCACCAAAAACACAGCACGGAACAAAGTTATTTTTTTATTTTTTTAGATTCATCCTGTTACATCACCTACAAATTATTAATTAAATCACTAAATTTTATCCACACTTTCAATACAAGTATTTTTCTTTTAATTTTTAGATTCATCCTGTTACATCACCTACAAATCAATATCAATTATACCAATTAATTTAAACATCCACACTTTCAATACAAGTATTTTTCTTTTAATTTTTAGATTCATCCTGTTACACCTACAAATCATTATCAATTAAATCAATAAATTCAAACATCCACACTTTCAATACAAGTATTTTTCTTTTAATTTTTAGATTCACCCTGTTACATTACCTCCAAATCACTATCAATTATATCAATTAATTTATACATCCACACTTTTAATACAAGTATTTATACTATGCCAATGTATTATATGTCTAAAATTTTTATTTAATATACTAATATATTATGAGTTTACTGTTGATATACTTGCAATGGAAATAATTTCCATCACGTTAAATTATTAATTATATGGTATTATTTTTAAATTTTATCTTTATTATTGTTATACCTTTTGAAAGCTGAATAAATCTTTGCTCTCAATGAGCAATTTGCTGTAATACGATAGAAAATATAAATATCATGAATATATACAATATTATACATTTTATATTTTGCTATGTTTTTTATATTTTAATCAAAAATAAATATTTCAATATATCAACTAATTGTATTTTTCCTCTCACTGGCAGCGTCCGCAGATATTTTGAATTCTATATATTTAGATACAAATGTCGGTGCCAAAATTTTATTAAGAAATTACCTAACAGCCGTATTTTGCCTTTTAACCTAGCTTAACATACATATTTACCGCGGACGATTTTTTTATTATGAATAATACAAAAATTTTTTTAGAATTTTAATATATCCACTAATTGTATTTTTGCTCTCAGTCAGCAAAATTTGCTATGAGAAAGATTTGCCTAACATTTTTTAAGTTAATAATTTGGTAATTACGAACTCTGATAACAAGTTACAAATTATAAATATATGTTTTTTATAATCAAATTAAATATTTAAATATATCGACTGATCGTGTACACAGCCAATCAGTTTACTTAAAATGTCGTGTACACAGCCAATCAGTTTAATTAAAATGTCAAGTTGCCCCGGCGGAGCCGGGCCACGTGGGCTAGTGTATATATAAAATTTTGTGGGAATCGGTTTAGTCGGTAGAAAGTTATCGGGGATCAAAAATTAAAAAACGCAATTTTTAACATTGCTTCGGGCGAGCGACCCATAGGACTTAGGCGCATGAAAGATACGTATGAACCGATTCCACCACCTAGAGAATCTACATGTAAAATTTCATAGGGATCGGTTTAGCCGTTTTTGAGCTTACTGGTAACAAAAATTTTGATGCTAAATATTTATATTTATAGAAGATATAAAGGCAAAAATACATATTGCATTTTGAGGGTTAGAAAATTCATTTTTCACATAAAAAGAAAGTATTTAAAATAAAGAAAATACGCCATCTAGTATTTTTGTAATAATTTGCTTTATGGAAGTATATCAAATTGTTTACCGATATTTCTGGGTTTGTTTATTATACATGCTGAACATTATATAACGGAAGATAAAACGAAATTACTTAATTCGCGAGCAATGTGGGTTCGGACCCCAGGACAATTTTAATTTTGAATATTTTAAAATATATTATATGTGGGTCAAGTTTTTGTGACTTTTTCCTTAATTCTATAATAAACAAAACTAGTAATTAAAATTTGGTCTAAGTCTAATTATAATTGTTTAATAATTAGAAAATCTATTAGGTCCATATAAACCCCACACTTTCAACTGTTGAGACTATTATATTGCCTAAATGTAAATTTAAATTCAAAGTATTGCAACTTATTAAGATATTTTTTCATAATTACAAGCATACAAAATGTTTGTATTGTATTAAAAATCTTTTTAGGCAACATAATAGCAATAAATAATTTTTTATTTCAATTTTTATTATGTATCTTTATATAAATATTATACTAGACCAAGAGGCATATTGAGAGGGAGGCAGAGGGAGGCATCTGACCTGAATTGAATATTATTTTTAATTAACCAGCGGTTGAATTTGTATATCAATCAATATAAAAAGAAATAGAAATCAATTAAATTGCTGTTTCTTGGAAAATGTACAGCCATATAAAAAAAATTTGCAAATAAAATATTAATATTTAAATTTAATTTGTAGCTAATAAATATTATAATTAATTAGAATTTATTAATTTTGTTATTAATTAAATATATATTTGTATTTTATATATTTAGAATAGATGTTATAATTTCAAAACTCAAGATTTTAATGTTTAAGTATAGGAGCACTACAGTAACAAAATAAAATTACAAGATTATTCCAACAAAAAACCCATACAAAATGAGCCTAAAATTTCGAGAAAAGGTATAATTTTTCAATTGCAAATTAAAATTTCATATTTTAATTATAGACTCAAAAGTTGTTAAACAATTGAATCTAAATTGCTATGTGCAAGTTATTGATATCAACACTAAAATTAATTATAAATTATTATTAAATAATTTCTATCTAATACTTATTTATCTTATGGACTTGAACTTTTTTAGGCAAATCAAACTATGCAAAACCTTTAATTGGGTGGTAGTTCGGGTGGCGTTCAAAAATTACTTAGAGATAACGTGCCATATATTTTCATTTTTCATCGCATAATAATTGAATTTAAATTTAAATGATTCTCTTAGAAGTAGAGTAGAGCCTTTAGCTGTTTTATATCAACTACCAAAATTATCATAGATTTTTTTAGAAAAGGCCCATTAAGATCCGATTATACTTGTATTTCACGGTTATGTGAAACTCGCTGGCTCGACAAAATGAAACAATCAATATTCTTTGTTACTCGCCCCACTTACTATTCATTTGCAAAAAGGATCGATTGATTTTCAGGATTCCTTTAAAATAATTAGGGCTTTAGTGATGATTATTGAAAAGGATAATAACATAAAAGTTTTAATATGATTTTTGTAGAAAGCAAAAATTTAGGAAACGACATTGGCTTTACAATGCCAAGAATTGCAAAAAACAAATGCATCGACCAAATTAAGGTTCCTCAATCTGCTGTTGATTATTTTAGGTGCTCATTATTTAATCTATATCTTATTTCATTAATCCAATCTTTATGCGTTTCAATAATTTTACTAGTAATCCGGGCTTTTTACTTTTTAAATTATAACCTAAGACCTCTTAAAACTAATCTAAATAATTTAACATCTTATATTAAATAAATTTTCTAATTTTGCAAATTCAAAATCGGAAATAGCTTTTCGGAAAAGTTATTGGGAATCCAAATCTATTTCTGAGGATCTTATTTTATCCAAATTAATTTCACACATAACTGTTCTCATTAGTATAAAAAAGTTTTACTTGTCCTTTCAACGTTTTTAAGTGTACAATTAAAAGGAGCTTCAGCACTATAAAGCGTATTAAAACTTATCTTAGATGGCAAATGAAAAACGATCGATTATCATCTTTATGCTTGCTTGCCATACATAAAGATATAATTAATCACACTCAATCTCAATTAATAGACCAAATCAAACTTTAGAGTGGTTTGCAAGTGATCCTAGAAAAATATCAGTTTATTAAAAATTTTTGTGTTTTAAATTGTTCTCCGAATTTTATCAGCATAAATTTTGCGATCATATTTTTTTCCTAAATTTCTAAACGCAAACTAAATACACCTTTAAAATACTAATTTATTAAATTATTATCTATGGTTAATTATAAATAATAATTTTAAAATAAATGAAATTTTTTGATATATCTGGTTTGACTTAATAATTTATTATTAAATAAGGAAATGAATATTCTTTAAAGGGGT
Organism: Acutogordius australiensis; assembly: GCA_030555515.1. NCBI lineage: Eukaryota > Metazoa > Nematomorpha > Gordioida > Gordea > Gordiidae > Acutogordius > Acutogordius australiensis. The sequence continues at coordinate 191,877 of CM060244.1, read as the reverse complement.
GGTAAGCGGCAGCACTATTGGGATCTGACATTTTTCAGAGATGGAATTTACCAGTCGCAATATAATCATTTACTAACTTATACAATATATATAGCAAATATTCATTAATCCCTTTCCTTCAAAAAAATTTCTTGCCCCCCCCCCTTCCCTTAGAAAAGTTTCTGCATATGCCCCTGTGGATAAGTAATAACTTAGAACACTCAGAGTGTAATTCTAGCTTAGCTTCTTCTATAAAATCAAAGATAATTATTATTGTTAGATGATATACCATCCAAACAATGTAGTTGTTCTATAGCCATTGATGGTCTTGAATTTAACAAACTCATCGATTACCGTAATGTTTTTTACAAGCTTAATCAATCGATTCATACAATTTATGGTAAGAGGCATGTGTATACGGCATCATGTTAAAATTGATGAAAAATTTTAGTATTAGAGCAGTCTAATAGAAAAGGAGATTTAACCGATGGAAACGGATTTATACATTCGGATTATGGATGTTTGCGATAACGAGGGTGATTTAAGATTGCCAAAATGATCGACCTGAAAAAATAAATTTGATAATTGTATAAAAACAGGTTATTCATACAATCAAGCATGACAAAGAAATGGGGTATACAGTATTTGATACCAAAGGCATTTTAGTTCAAAAAAAATAGATATGTTTCCAATAGATGGCGCCATTTTTTAATCCCTCTAAATTGTTTCTGATTTTGGAAAGGAGATCTGTTATTTAATGGGTCTTATTCAAACTTTTAAACTTTTGAATAAGATTAATTACAATTAAATAATCAATTTAAACATTTAAATAAATTTATCTGGGTAGCTTTTCATACCCTTGTTATATCTGAAATATAACTGATTTCTAAAACTAAGACATAATATATTTATTTGTCTTTAAAATATGGAGCAAACAATTGCAAAACTTTTCTTTAATCACTAAAATATGATTTAAACAATATTTACCGAAAATTTTGCAGTTAACTCCAATATTAATGATAATATGTCGGCATCACAATTTTTCACTTTTTCGAAAGAGAGATAATTATTTATTGTACTGGGATCTCTAATTAGGCTGTAAGCATAGTTATTGATTCATTTAGGTGTTTCGTTTGCATCATGTTCGAGCTTAAAATAGGACAAAATCTCGAAATTTAGAAGCACAATTTATGTATGCATTATCTTTAAATAAATAACAAATATAATGTAAAAGAAAAAATTTCGATGCAAAAACTTTATTTTTAAAGTTTTAGAATTTTTTCAAAAACGAACGAAGTCTGGACACGTCCTTAACAAATTAAATAAAAAAAACAAATAAGTTAATTATTAGAGAAAGGAATACCATAAAAGGTTTCTAATGAAGGTCTACTAAAAAAATCATTTATATTTAGAAGAAAGGCTAACAATACAGTTTCCCGACTCCATCATAGGGCACCAATAATATTTAAGTAAAGCCATTTTATCTTTTAAAATTATTACACAATTTCTAAACTGTAACATGAATTGTATCAAGTTGAACGCAGAATAAGTTTATTAATAATATGTATGCATCATATGAAGAAAATGATTACAAATTTCAAGAAGAAATTAATAAAATCATGGAAAAATCGATTGTAGAATTTCCCTAATTTATAGGATTACCAAATATTATTTTTTTAATAAAATAATAAAAAAAACTCTTTAATTTATTTTTAGCTAGACAATCCTTCGTGGGCCAGGGGCACATGAAGGAATATATGTGTGACCTAATTAATTAAGTAAAATTGCTATTCATGCCAAAAGATATCAATTAAAGCTTTCCTGGGCCAGCCGACTCTAGAAAAGCAGATTAAGGAAAATCTTTATTTAGTGAATAAAACAAGTTTATATATCGAGGAAAAGCAAACATTAAAGCTTCCTGAGTTAGTCGAACCGGGAAAGCATGAAGAAAAATTTATATTTAAGTAGTAAAATGTCTATATTAAGCATTAATTTATATTTAAACTAAAATATATAAAATTTCCATATATAATTGTCAATAGAAGGTGAGGATTATACAAGGAAAATCATGGATCTCAAAAATATATTTTACATTTCCTCGCTTCTTCACTTAAAAATGCAGTTTAAAATTTTTGTATGTGTTGTTGTTTTTAACCCATGCGCTTGAAAAGGGATGAGGGAGGCTCTGAGGTGTGAGCGAGTTTGGAGGCGGCTCAGATGGGGTTTGTCCATAGATCCAAGGGTTTTATGGAGGTCCCACGTGAAGGGCACGATAGCCAATGTAGAAGATTGTCAGTCGCTTCTTTGCAGTCGATGCATGTCGTCTGTTGAATAGACGCGACTACGGAAGTCTGCATAACAGAAGCCTGATCTTAGCTGAGATAATAGGGATCTTTCTCGCCTGGGGAGAGTTTTTTCGGATTGTGATATGGGAGGAAGCCAGCCATTTATAAGAAGGGGAGGAGGTTCATTTAATTGTATTGCATACAACCTCGGTATGAATTTGTTTAAGCAACTGCTTTGTTGTTAGGTTAAGGTCAAGTAAATGACTGTCTCATCATTTATGTGAATAATTTTTTTCTACGTGTCTGAAAGCCCATATGAAAAATGGGTAAGGTTTAAAAAAAAGGAAATTACGGACCGGGCCGAGCTTTTATATCTATTTTCTCCTGTTTTTTCAATTATGAGTTAACAAGAACTAACGTGTTTGATGCCACCGCTGACCAATTTTCAAAATATTCGATAACCAAATATACAAAGTCTTGACAAAAGCTATGAGGTGTGCGATATGACAAAGGGCCGTTAATTGATACTGAACATTACGATAGAGTTTAAACAAAGATGGGGAGCAACAGTTGGAACAAACTTGATGTTGGTAACGACGATTAGTCGAGAAATCGATACAATACGAGACGAGCCAAGACTAACAATACCCTGAACTTTGCTATGATGATGGGTATATAAACGAAATTGGACAACGGGTCATTGTGAATGAAAAAATTAGTCGATTGATTGACTTGGTCATCGACGATTAGCTAGAGTACGATAGTGTCCCGTGGTACTTTATGGATATCAACTCACTCGTTTTCGATTGTTGACCATTACGGTAAACGCATTCGATTGACCGCATTGCATACAAAAATTGAGATTGCAAAATTATTTAAAATGATTAAAATTAAGAATAAATGGTAAGGTATGCATAAATTAAATAATGATGATTTGTAAGGAAGAGAGAAACTATGGGTCGGATAATGATTTAAGAAAGGCCTTTGTATTGGTTATGCCTTACCCATAAGTGAGCAAGGAAAAGACCACCCAAGGTCGCGATTTCAACTCTTTGACCACCATGTTAGATATTACCTATTATTATATTTAGCCATAAACATGGATAACGATTCAACAGGTGCTCAATTTTTATGACTTAACATAATATAGGTTAGCACTTTCACTTAATGTACGAAAGTTAATAGATTTGATAATTTTAAGATCCACTTAACACGATACCGAAAAAAATATATATACGTGCAATATTTCTTGGAATTTAATATATCCTATTGTTTTAACAAATATTCATACATAAATCCTCGACCATTACTTACAATGATATCATATTATTTTTACTCCTACTATACATTTGTAATACAATCAGATAAGGGCTTGGTTAAATTTTGAACTTAGACCGGAGAATTAGCTAATTAAGATTTTTGACCCAATCTTTTGTAATTTAGTTATAGATAAATAGAAATGTTCAAAATTATAATTTTTTAAAATTATGATACACTTTTTACCTGAACGCAGGTTTCAATAATAATTCATATATTATAAGATGTTTATTTCAATGATGTAATACGATCTATAATAGCCCTTTAATTTACAGTTTCACATAAAACGGATTAAAACAATAAAATTATGTATTGAAATAATGTTACTATTATAAGAAATATCTACAAAGATTTGTTATATCGTAATAATCCTAATAAAGTTCTTTGTTAAATTAATCAAAAATTAATAAAAATATAATAATAATGTTTCTTCAACATACGTTTGATTTATAAAAATACTTGTGTTTTGATTCATTTAATCTAAAGTGTAAATTGTCTAAAAACAAAAATTGAAAAATTAGAGGGGAAATAATGGTATATTTAAGTTTTTAATATAAGATGTATAATTGAATCATAAAAGAAACAGAATTTTGATTTTTTTCTAACATGAAATTGCGCAACTATAAATAAAAATTTTGGGCTAATACATTATTTTCTTTATTTAAAATGGTTTTTCATGAATTTTTGTAAAATGTTTAAATGACTCAAAAAAATAATTAAATAAAATATTCTAATTTAATGGCACATTGGCATCAATATCTGAAATAATAATATATATGGCCGTTATTTTAAACAATTGTTATTTTAAATTCTAAAACAGGTAATTAAAGATTAAGGGCAATAAGATGTTTCGGCATATGTTGTATCAAAGTGGCTATTGATAAACATATCACCATTTATTTAATTCATTTTGGCGGAATATCAAAATTAAATAGTTATATTCTTAACTTACAAGTTTATGTACAAAAAGTTAAACCAAAAATAAATTTAAGTAAACCGGGTCGATATCAATAAATATTAAATAACAATTATTAAAATTGCAATTTTAATTTCTTTATATTTGCCTAATAATTTTCTAGTAAAAGGGGTCAATATCTATGATAAGGTTTTATTATTCAAAACAATAGCTAATATTTTTAGTAAGATAAATTTTATACTAAGTGTGCATTAGTTGTTATAATATATTCTTCTTCATCCCCCAATATTTGCCAAAAAAATTTTTGGAAACCGCACATTTAGATGTGCTTTTACATCTGTTGTAATATTTCGTATTTTTCTTTCAAGGTCCGCGTATCAAATTTGGGATCTCGGCGCTTCTTGTCGCTACCATCCAAAAGGCGCGCCTTGTATTCGCTCGCGCTCATGTTCCAAACGTCTCGGCCGCCACTGTTTTGGACGCTTGCGGCTTTGGCCCCGTAACTGTTATTGGCTGCATTGCTCTATTTGCACATATGAAAAAATGGAATAAAACTTTTATAGAAATGCGGAAAATTGCAAGTTTAATTTCTGAAATTGGCTTAAAAATTTTAATTTACATTTATATGGCAAATGCATTTCTTATTAAATTATATTTATTAAATTTCATTCCTCAGGTGCTAGCTTGCTCTATACTATGAAATGAAAATTAAATGTTAGGGCTGCGGACAAAAAAATTAAAAAAATTTTTATAAAAAAATGGCCAAAAAATAATTAGGGTTTCTTTCTGCCGAAAACATAAATTTCTTATTTTGACAATATTTGTAAAAAAAAATTAACAAGTTTGTCCGCAGCCTGTCTCTTAAAAAAAAAGAAATAGAAAAATTAAATATAAGTCAATATTTAAAATAGATATATAATTAATTTAACTCTAACTAATTTTTAATAAACACCCAAACACTTAAAATAAAGTTCATAATAAACAAACCAAACATAATTTAGCAAAACATAAATGAATTTTTTTACACAGATAAATAGAAAATTATACATTATGATAAGTCTTAGATGATCCGCTATCCGAGTTGTTTATTTCGTTGGGATTTGCAATTTTGTTGGAATTAATGCTATTGTACGTGTGGTGTGAGGAGTTGGGAGATTTCGCGGAAATATCAATTTTATTGGGTCCGTCTCGGCTAAATTGTATAGGTTAAAAGCAAAATAATTTTAAAAAATTTTGTTTCTAAAAAACAAAGCTGTTGTTTAACTGATCAACAATTTTTTGAGAGTTATGAGTTAACAACAGAGATCAAACTTGCCATCTTGGGGAACATCAAATCCATTTACCGTTTTTCCTAATCAAAATTAGTTAGTCAGGTATAAACATTAAAAATTTTAGAAAAAAAGGTCAAAAAACCAAAAAAGATTCAAAAACAAAAATAAAAATATTATTTTTGCATATTCATAATAGTCAAACTTTTAAATTCAAACTTTAAATAATTTTTTCATTTAAAACCGATAATATATTGCGTCGTATTTAAGTTTGGACGCGAAATATTTTGTATTATGTCGATTTAAGAGCATGATATATAAATAAAATTAATTTTTCATTATATGTGATTAAAAATATAAGTTACAAGGAATTTTTATATGCAAAAAAGATTTTTAAGTTTTTTCTTTTTAGGGTATATTTAGATCTATCAATTTGGTCAAAAAAGGCCATTTTCGTTATAGACGGATCTAAGGAGCCAAAGACAGAAACTAAGAAAAAAATATATGTGAGATTAAGCCATTATGGGAATGCATTCTTTTGTGTTTTCTTAAAATTCACGTTTCTGCCATTGATATTTGTTGACCTGTGTTTTGAGAGTTACAGAATAAATAATTTAATATTATATTAAAACGTGCATGAGACCTATATAAGGGTACTGCAAAATAACTTTTTCTGACAAATTTGCGAATGATAATATGAAACAAGTGTTTAAATAATGTGTATATAATTTTTTTTTCTATTTTTATTACATTTTCTTGTGAGTATATATTAAGAGTCAAACTTTTATTTTCCTACAAATCTAAAAATAATTATTTTTTTGATTTTATTACTAATTTTAATAATAGATTTGAATGCACACATAAAAAAAATAGAGAACGAATATTTACTACCCATCGTATTTGGTCGTAACTTTTTGGTCCTCGAGGCGTGTGTTTGACCCTCTTTGCAACTGTTGGGTGTTGTCTGTAGACCGGGTAGGGCTAAAAGACGACGCATGGGGATCATCTGTTGTTTTGACGACGTCTCGCGTAAGGACTGCGGAATTCGTCGTCTCGGAATGGTTATTGCGTGAGCTGGCGGAATTATCATTGTTCACCTAATATGATTATAGCACACACAAACATATAATAAAACAAAATTTTTTAGGCATCAAATATAATATAAATTCGGGTCGGCCCGTTACCAAATACATTATTTTTGTGCCCCTCCAGCTCAATAATTTATTTTAATGAAAAAATATGGTAAGAAGGTTGAAGTAAAATATGTCATAGAAACAAAAAGGATGTTTTTTTTAAGTTTTAAGTAGAAGGAAGGCTGATAATTTAAAACTTTAAAATAAAAGAAAAACAATATAAACTGTTTCTTAAGGCAAATCATTTTCAATTTTTCAAAAATTTTCCCATATATATGGATTAACCGAACACCCTAAGCCGTAAAATCAAAAAGCCATTCAAATAACTGTAAACCACGTGATCATTTTAACAAAAAACGCTAATAGGACATAACTAATACGATTCAAAAATAGCTTAAAATTTAAAGGGTCAATTTAAATAAAAAAACATAAAATAAATTTGTTTCTCCGCATTCTTTTAAATTTTGAAAATTAAATTTCAAACAAAAAAAACTTACCGGCCAAATTGACCATTTAAGCATGATTTGCAACATGCACAAAGGTTATAACGATCGAAATGTGGACTGCAATTGCCAAAATTTAGTGGATAAAAGAAACCCGAGTTTATAAGGACGAATAAGAAATGTTGAGATAAAATATATTCCGTATTAAATAAATAAATATAACTCTGACAGGAAAACTAATTTGACAAACTGCTTTCAAAATAACACATTTATGTTTTTCCAGGAGAGAGTCATAAAAAAATTGTGATCGGGGACGGCTTTGAACCAATAATAATTAAGTCATGTAAAGCTATAGAACAAGTTGCAACCGAATAACCTTTATATGGCACTGTGCAGTTAATTCGAGCAATCTTGTCGAAGAAGGCATTGAAAGAAATCAGAGACTGAATAAGTGGGAAAAGCAATTAAAAAAAACGAATAAATTTTTTATTTTTTACTCGTAGACGTCTAAAATTGAGATAATTCTCTTTTATAAAAAAAAATTCTTAGAAGTTTATTTTATTGTACACAATCTACATTGCAGCAATATAACATAGTTAAAATTGATACGTTTCATTTAAAAAAATTTTTGTCAAAATATTTAATAAAATATCGAGTTTGGACGCGCCCCATATACCTGTGATCGTAAAGAATTAAGGTTCTAAAGCAAAATTCAATATAAAGTGTCACCCATATTGAAGTGTAAATTACAAAAAAGACAAGAAATAATTTAATAATTTAGCGAATATTCAAAAAAAAATTGTTTTTCTTTTTAGGACTGTTTTATATCAACTTTTTTGTCAAAAACATAAAAATTAATTAAAAAATGACAAAAAAGATAAAATGGTGTGTTTCAAAACGATTCGATATATATAGTTACCGCAAAACTTTTGGTCCTATGCCGACAAAGCTTTTCTTTCCACCAATGAGCATTCATTGGGCGAGAAAGTATCCCGGTAATTAGAATTTATTTTTTCAAAATTTTTTATTTCAAAAATACAATTTAAAAAAAGAACGAATATATATATCACGACAAATAGGAAGGAAATAATGATAAAAACAGAGCTTTTAAATTAAGAATTATGGATAATTCCTTAGTTATTGTGATTTGTCATTCAAGCCATTAGCAAGTAACAACGAAAAAGAAAATGATGATTTGAGATAAATTGTCGCAAAAACAACTCCATAAACACTGTATGTTTCTAAGCCATTCTAACGCAAAAAATTCAATTTCGCTAAAAATGCACTAGTTTTCTTATAAATATTTTAAGAGGGTCAGACCCTAAAAGTGTCAAAAAAAGATATGGTTCTATAGTTATAACAGGGGACCATAATGACGCCATATATATGTGACGTCTTATTTCAAACTTTAAATATATATATGTTGACTTTAAATATATATATGTTGAAGTTTAGAAGTTGATTTCTGTTTTTATAAAAGATTAAAAACAAAATAAACAACTAATATACGGAACTTTAAAATAATTTGATTTTAAAGGAATTTTCTACCGTCCCTTAAAACCTATAGGTCGAGTTGATACAAAAATAAAGTGTTAATAAGCGTTATGAAAGACACTAGGCTTTCAATATCCACTGTTTAAATCATAAAAAAGGTGTATTAGACACAGTTTATCAATAAAAAGGTCTCTGACGATATTATATAGTGACAAACAAACAGTATTTAAGTCACCTAACGTAGTCTTCTCATTAATAGTAAATATGACTAACTACTGTGGAACAAAATAATCAAAACTTTGGACCTGGGCAATAAATATTATAACGATTAACCCTATTACAAAAAGCATTTAGTGCCTAAGAATACAAAAAAAAATTGACATCGAATTTTTCCTGTCAAGGGCGGCGCATACGCATCAAAGCTTTGACTCAGTTACGATAGGAATTTACCGGCTCAGATAGCTCAGTAGCAAACCTTCCTGTCTTACAAGCAGGAGGTTGCGAGTTCAAATCCGTGCACAGGGGGCTTTTTTCTTCAGAAAATAGTATACATCTGCAACCACATTGAAGATGCGGGGAAGCCTGCTTAAGCAGTAAACCCTAAACGATATGCTCAAAGGTAAGCCTAGGCTAAAAACTTAGGTGTCCGGCGTGCAAGCAAATCTTATTATTTAACCCGTCGGCAATATTAATTGCTTTGTTCGGGGTTAAAAATTGACGCCCTAACAGGTATGGTGCCCCTAGGAAAAAAGTATAGAAAAAACCTGAAATCCATTGCTTGCTTAAGGAATTAAGGTATATGCCCGCAGGTCTACCTGCAAAATTATTATTTTTTTAGATATATCAAACAAAAGGAGACTCATATATGAATTTTGATGCCTTTAAAATTTAAATGGTGTTTTTATTATCGATATTTATCCATTTTCCAATTTTTTTAAATTAAAATTGTATTTTAAAATATTTTGTGAGTTGCATTGAAACTGCTACATTATATCTATACGATAGGCCGTTAAATTTTTTATTATTTTGAAATGAAACAGGTCACATAGAGAGTTAGTTTAGAGAAAAAGAAATACTTATTTGTAACAAAACTATAGGCAAAAGCATGAGATTACCCTATCAAATGTTCGTGATAATATTTTTAAAAAAATGAATAATCTACTTGAGCCTTGGCTTATTTAGTAAAGCGTGGGGCCAAAGGAAAAAAATGGGCTTTTTTTCTCGGGCCCAAAAGGGGCACAAAAGCTTATAGTTAATTTTAAATTATCACAAAATACCGAAAAAAATGAAATAAATGTCCTTTCCAAAAACCCTTTTTAGTTTTTTCTATTCTGAAGTTGGGATAGTATTAATTTTAAGCCCTTTAGATAAAAAAAACTTAAGAAAAAAGGGGCTTCTTAAAAAGGCCTTTTTTTAATTAAATGAAAAATCTTCTTTAAGGGCTAGCTCTTATTTTTCCCAGCCCTGTTTAGAATCGTTTCTAAATACACATGATCCATGGTTACTAATTACATTAATTGATTGGGAAGCTGTATTTATTAAAAAACCAACAAAAGTCCTTTAAGCTAACAAAAAGCATGCATGCATGCACAAATCAATATTTTGTAAAATTTAATTAAAAACTAACTTCATGATCACCAGATCCAATGATCCGATTAGCGCCATAATCTTGAGTCGATCCGACTGGTACTCGTTCGACTCCATCGGTACTCGAGGTCCCGAACCGGGTTGTAGGGGAGCCCCGTGCACCATAATTTGTTCGGTCTTTGTTCTCGAATGATCTTCCTTCTTGGTCACGTGGATGTCGATGACCCGAAGTGGGTGAATTATTTGGGTTCTTGTAATTATTTTGATAATTATTGCTGCTACTACTGTTATTGCTGGCCCCGCGAGGTGATCCTATACATAGGTGTTATCAAATAAATTAATTGTTCTCGAAAATTTGTTAGAGTTGTAGGAATTGTATATATGTGCAATCAAAATAATTATTTTATGTTAAAAAGGTATAACAACAAGTTAGGTATATTCTGAAATTGCCGAAATTGACAAAATTAACCTGGTTAATTCTTAAATAAACATTAAGGAAACTTGATAAAAATATAATTTATATTTATATTTAAAAACACCCTTCCACAAGAGAACCCCATTCAAACCAGTTATGAAATTCACAAAAAGCTATGTTCAAAGTGAAGTTTTATTTTAAATTTAAATTTTGATATTTCTGAAAATTTCAAAATGTTTATAACATAGAATCTACCGTGTTTATATTAAAATTTGATAATTTTGTAAAAAAAGAGCGTTTAACAAAATAAAATATTTACAATTTTTAGTAGATCAAGTTTGAACGTGGCCAAAATAAAATTACAAAAAAAAGTTACAATCTAACCTCTTCCCCGTTCCCAATCGGGCGTCCGCTCAGCAGCCACGTTAAGGATAGGTGATTGCTGCTGTGCCTGACGGATGGGTGAATGATTCTTATTTCCAGTCAGCTGGTTACCAGCTGAAGACGACGCTTGGTTATAGGCCTTAAAGTCTGACCCATCGTGATAACGTGCCGGCCCGCCATCCACGGAGATTGGGGCACCACCGATCAAAAGGGCCGAGCTAAGACTAATATGGAATATGATTGGACAAACACATTTACGAAAATAATACATTTAAAAATGGCAAAGGCTGTAAGAAAAAAACAGTTTAAATTCCAAGTATATTTAGCAAAATAAAAAGCTGGCGATATTTACACCGTGCTAATTATACGAAATGGCAAAGAAGATTGCTAACATTTAATTTTCAAACCTAAATCAGAAGGTCGGTCAAAGAGCCAATAACATTCAGTATTTTAATTACCCTACATTTAATAAAAAAATTTTTAAAAATATTCCTTTGAGGAGATAAAACATGCAAAGCTAAGCAGTCCTTAAAAATTAAGCAAAAGCACCTATTACTTAAAAAAATTAATTCTTATAAAAAATAAAAAGGTGTTTTTTTGATCCATCTTTTAAAAACATATTAATAAGCTGCACAAGTAAACACCACAAAAGCGCAAATAAACGAATGTAAATGGATGAAAATTTCAAATTTATTTAAAATAGGACATAAATTAAGATCATATTTAGAATACCTGAATCAAAATGTATATTGCACATTTAAATAATATATAAGTTAAAATATACAATTTTAAATAAAAAATTGTGGAATATTTTAAATAGCAATTGGAATCACTTGTGTAAAAATTAAAAAATAAATTCACTAAAAAACATGCTAAAAATGAGGTCTACATTTGTATTCAAAAAAGGCAATTGGCTAAATATACAAAGCACCTAATTGACTAAAATATAATATATTTATTAAATAAAACAGTTTATAATATTTTAAAATTATACTAGCATATGAATTATATATAAATGGCTATAACAAGTATTAATTCTGTTGGGGTTATTACAAAAAAAAAGAATTAAAACTTACAATTATTTTTTTTTAATATTTTGCTAAAAATTAGAAAATAATAATTTTTAAAGTTATTTTGTCTTAACGAGGCAAAAAGAATGTTGGGGCCCGAATTTTATTTTTATTTTCAAAACTTCACATCTTTTTTTAAAAAAAAATTATTATATATATAAAAAATTAGCGACTTTTTGTTAAAATGCCTTCAATATCAAAAATAGCAAATTTAAAGATCAAATTGAAAATTTGAAATTTAAACGTGCCGTTAGATAGAGAAGATTTGATATTCTGTTATCACATGTATTGTGCTTAAGTACTATAATCATAAAATACCTATAATTTATAAGTAATTAGCAAAATATTTTGAACTAAGGCATATAGACATAAAAGGCTAAATAATAAAGTGCAAGATATATGAGGTGCAAAATATTGCAGAAATATTAAATATGGTGCTCTAAAAAATAACATATTGAGTGCAAAGGAAAATGAGTGCGCAGGTTTAAGAAGCAAATTGGATTTGTGCAATTTTCAATTGAACGACGCTGAGGTATTTTAGCTATAAGGAGATTGTAAGATGAGTTGTATTGAAATGTTTAACAATTTTGTGCTATGAAAAGGAAACAAAGTGCCAAATAAAAGAGTTTCAAAAAAGCTTTAGATCACTAGAAATATATTTCATTTTGATCTCAAAATTATATAAAAAACCTTTATACTTAACCAAATTTTTTTTATATCAAGTTTGAATGCACCCAAAAAAAGGGATTGATGTTTTCAGGTGGTGAGTAAATGAGATAAGAAAACATTACAAGACAATGCAACCATATGGACAATGACATACATATAACACACATATATATAGTAGAGACTGAGACTCACTTCGTGGAAGGGGTAGGAGCGGCACCTTTTGCGGTTCGATCCTTCTTATTGATACTTCCGGTCCGGGAAGGTCGCCCGTCCGGGTAGGACGAAAACGTTTCAATGACGTTGGCCCATCTAGCGTCAATGGGCGTATGGGTAGCTTGGAAGATATCGTAATCTCGTTGGGAGACTAGGAGTAAGCAAGCTCTTTCAGGATCCGATTTTATCATGTTAACCACCTTCGATGTGTGCATATATTTAAAAATTAGTGTCGCGAAAGGGGATTTAAGAAATTTTAGGCCGAGCTTAGATTATTATTTAGTCAAACCAATTTTTTTATATTTTGAAAAAAAATATGGAAATAGAGGGCGATTTATATTCTGTTCTTTCTAAACCTCTATAATTTTATTAAATTTTTAAAAAAGCAAAAAATGGGATTTATATCTGTTCCAGGTTAAGGGAATATATCGTGAAATAAATAAAGCTAAACTAAAAAAAAATAAAAGTTTATTAAATAAAACATTTGAATTATAAATCTAAAAAAAATACACAAATAGCATTGTATAAATCTAGTCGTGATCAAACTTCATTTAACCCAGTGCAAAACATATTGCCTAAAAAAATTTATAAGTCTATTATATCTACATAATTTATTCAAAACAAAATTTTTAATTAAATTTATTCTGTAAAATACTTTTCGCAATTTAGAGCTTGTCCGCTGCCTATAGCACTAATTTATGTAATTTTCAAAATTTAACGAACCGATTTATGATCTGTATCTTCAACATTTTTCGTGTTAACTTCTATGACCCGATCGCCTTCAGCCAGGCCCACGGCAGCAGCTGGACTGTCAGGGTCAACTTTCCCGATAAAATGGCCGGTCCTTTCGTGTTTGCGCCCTCTCGCATCTGTTTCAATCTCAACAGTTCCGGCGTGCAGATTAAACCCGTAACTAATGTCCCAAAAAAACAAGGTATATATAAACAATTAATAAAAATTACATAATACAATTACTTCAACGAACAATAAGCATGATTGTAACATCTCTATAAACTACATAAAAAATGGGTGTTGCAGTCATTTTTAGCAAGTGGGATTTTAAAAAGAAATATTACACGCAAGTTATGAAGCTTTAATGTCAATAAATATTGTAGACTATTTGACGTATTTTAATGTTTAAAAATATAATAAGCATTTTTCGATCGTATCATTAAATCATATAAAAAAAATCCATTTTTAATACAAAGTTTTTTTTGAATTAATAAACATTAAATATCTAACCAAAAATATATAAATAAAATGTTTGACAAAGATATAAAAAAAATACAAGTATTTTGCAAAATATCAAATCCCCAAAATATTAATCTTTGACTATTAATCCGTTGTAATATATTTTTAGCCGATGAGAGTATTTCTATGCTTATAAAAATTTATAACTATTTTAAAATAGTTTATGTCTAAACTCATAACTCATTTGATTTGTTTAACAAAATAAGTTTTTTCAAACTTGAAATACATAGGAAAAATTTTTTTTTATTTTTTTTATGTCCTGATCATAAAAATCTTCTATGGTTAAAATAAACATACTTTTAATACTTTCTAATGTTTAAAATCACCAGGCCTGTAATCACGCGTTTGCTTTACTAATATCAAATTTTCACAGAAAAATGTTTTTTTTTGTTTTTATTTCAATTATATTTTGCATAAAAAAATTTAATATAATATTGCGTTCACAATCGCAATGAATGGAATAAGAAACAAGGCCAAAAGGCGGAAAATGTAATTAATGTCTAAAAAATATTTAAAAAAAAACATAAAAATATTTATAGGTTTTAGACAAATATCTTTAATGGCAAAAAACATGCTTTATTTCCTCGTTTTTCTAATTCATTTTAAATGCGCTTTTCCTTCCCTCTTTCTCGGCAAATATGTGTCAAATTTTACAAAAAAAGCAAGATTTACTTTTTAAGCCAAATAAAAAAAATAAGTTTCTAATTTAAATTTTTCAAAATATCTATAGAAATACCCCTGAAAATCGGGCCATTTTCGTAAGTGGCAAAGTTTGACCAGTGGAACGTGGCCCTAAATAAAATAGGTCAAAAAACCAAGATTAAATAAAATTAAAACCAAATAAATTTAAAAAAAACAAATAAAAAAGATATAGCAAAATTTTTATTACAGAATGAAGTGGGTTAAATAAATTAATAAGTAAATAAACACAACCAATGACAATTAAAAAATTCTTTTTCTACCGAAAAAATTAAAAAACCACTTTGTTTATTTTTTCAAACTGATTTTTTAAGAAAAATATTTGTGCTCCTTTTTTTATTTTTTTAAATTGCATAATAAAGGAATTATAAAAATTAAATAAGGTATAAATGCTAAAAAACGACTTATTACATGATATAAACAGAAAAAATCTTCCATAAATAAGATTTTTAACAATTAAGAGTTGCGTTTAAACTCACTAAAACAAAAGAGGCATCAAAATGTGCTGCAAATGAATGGTGAACTCTAGTCCAAACTTCAAAACTATCTAAACCAAATTTTTTTAAACAAAAATATGTCTAGCTTACATCACCCGCTCCAATATTGGTATTTGAAGACATTCCGTTCTGAACCGGTTTTTGTCGATTATTCGATGGAGAGTTTCGATTGAGTGAGTTAGCTGCTACAGCTGATGCACCAACGGCTATGCCTGCGGCTAAAGGAGTTGCTATAAAAAGGAAAAAAAATTTTATTTAGGGCAGGTGCAAAGTTTTTTAGTTTAGTGAATTTTTAAAATTTTTAAAAATTTTATTTTGTAATAAAACGCAAATTTTTAAAAAGTTGCCAAAATTAGTTTAAGCACATAAAATGCTTTTTCTAAAATAAAAATTTTGAAACAATTTTGAAAAAAAAAAAATTTTTTAAAATTTTTAGAATTTTAAAAATTTTACGAAAATAAAAACTCACTTTGTACGTGCCTTTATCAAAATTAAATCAAAAGCACGTCCAAAGAAAACAAAGATATCACAATTTGGTCTTTATAATCTGAAAAAAGTTCACTTGATATAAGACATTTTATATACCCATTCAAAATTTGTCTTTTTTTCACCTTTCATATTCATCAATTTATCTGTAATTGACATATTTTTCATTGAATTTATTTAATTCAATATTTATATGCTTAAACTTTATAAAAATATATGTTAAATATTAGGTTAGTATTCGCAAATGAATAAGGAATAAACCTGTCTAACTAACCGAGTCGAAATATTCAAAAGAAAATCGATCCCGTGCTAAATATTAATTTTTTTTGTTATATATTTAAAATTTATACAATAACATATTTAACATTTAATTTCACCATTAAAAAATGTAATAGGCCAAGCAATAACAGACCGGGCGAGCTTAAAAATAAACATTTTTGATTACCGATGGGGGCCCATAAATCAGGACCACACTAGACTACTTTATTTATGTATACGTAACTTTTAAAAACATATTTTTGTTTTCAAAACTATCCTTTAAAAATGCAATTTTGATGGACCCAAAATCTTCATACAAAATAAAATAAACATCTACCGGCTGCTAAATTAGAATTCCCAGATAATGGAGAATTAGTTGCTTGTTGAGCGTTCCTTGAAGTGTTTCCGCCTTGTGTTTGAAATTGCAGCTGAGAAGGACCGTTTATATTTTGGGAATCCTGAGATTGAGAATAGTTTGGGTTGTCGTTATCTTAAAATTAAAAACAAAATTTTTATTTAAACAAGAAAATGGAAATTTAATAAAAATAATCTTGGCATAAAAGATACATCTTATGAAAAACGTGAGGGAAAAAATATAAACTAAAATTCACACACAAAATTTTATCAACAAGTGTTAGGGTTTAAAATGCCTCTACCAAACGCTTCGAATTAAACGTAAATATTGACCCAGTGTCATTTAACCCGCCCACCATCCATACCCTTAAAATAGAAAAAGGTATAAGGGTCTTTATTAACCAGCTGGCTGTGTCAGCTGTGTCCTATTGAGTTTAGTAAAATAAGACATTTATTTTCGCAATGTAAAAAACTTTATATAAAACTATGATAAAAGAGCAAATAATTGTGCGATTTAGCGTAATTATATATAAAATGCGCTTAAAAAATATATTATCTGGATTTACAAACGCAATTAAGACAAAATGGGAATATTTTAATTTTGCATTTATTTATTTTTTGTTTCAACAAATATACCGTCATTAAAATTAATATTCCTGCCGATTTAAGTCGTGCCGGGTTCAAATTTTTCTATGTATAAAATATATTTCTTATATGCTTTGCTTGGAAATCCTTTCCTCCCATAGAAAAGAAATATAAAATTTCCGAGATACAAAAATTTCCACCTACAACATCTAAAAAATTAAAAAGGTTTGTGTTGCAAGATTTTCAAAATATTGTAGGGCTGGAGAGTCAGCTAACAGGTAGGGCCGGTATAAGGCAATTATGCCCAAACCAACCAACTTGTTTCGTACTTAATAGATCTATCAATAAGGTTTGGATTATGAGTTGGTATATGGTTAAGTTTGATTAAAATATGTTTTAGGTGAAGATTATTTTTATGTTAAAGTTAAGTTAGAATTAAAGTATTAGAATTAGATCAAAAATATATCTAGATCTGGCCTGTGAGCCAAAATAAATCATACAAGCCGCTAAAAACAGAATTAGGTTGTATAATTCCATATTCCGAGATTTACATTTTCATAAATTATTATTAATATACCGTTGCTATTGTTCGACGTAATCTCAGATCCGTTTTCCTCTTCGTGAATCGTGTGTATATTGCAAAAAGATTGACCTCTGGAGGAAGCCGGGTTCCAATTCTCGTCGATTTTACGGACTACGACGATGTCAGCTTTGGACGGGTCGACGCGTATTAAATGAACTACCTAGTGGATATTAAAAACATATGATGATGAGGTGCTTTCAATGAAATATTTTTTTAACGGAACGAAATAATTTTGATTATGTTAGTTGTAAATTGAGGTGCATCCTGTATATTTTTACAAGGTCTGTCTTATAGATAAGGCTGCTGAAAAATTTCAAAGCTAAATTTGTAGATATTTATAAATTAGGGTTTAAAAACTCTCAAATTTTTTTGTGATTTAGCAAAATATATACAAAATTATTATAATATTTTTTAAATTAAATCATGAACGTAAAAAGAAATGTTAATTTAAGTTGGATGTAAGACAGAGTCTATTTTTTATAACTGCACTAACGACTTAGATTAATCATGATAAACTCTAATGTAACAAGGCATTAAATTATAAACGAGTTAGGGTTTGATGTAAAGTGTTTAAACAAGCTTTTTATTTATATATTCAATTAATGGGTTGACAAAAAAATATTTTTTGCCCAAACTTTAAAGCCGTTTAGCCATTGATAGCTTGATAAAAATAGTTATATTTAATATAGATCTTATCTTTTAAAGTTATTGAGCTAATTTAAACACAAAAGCTGGGAGATTAAGCTAAAAACCGTTACCAAACAGGTGAAAATAACGAATAATAGTGTCCTTTTATGCAGATTCAATGAGGTATTTGATGATATGTACAAAAGATTTAAAAAACTATAAGATTTTTCAAAAATTTAATCCAAAAAACAAATTTGGATTTTAAAAAAAAAGTTCAAAAATCGGTGAAGTTTGCAAAAACAAAAACAATAATCAAATTGGCGAAAAAAATAAATAATGACAGTGTGGATTTTAAGGTGGGAGGGGCGGCGGTATTAAAACAAAAAAATTTGAATGTCAGCAGAGTGATAGATAGGAGGAGGAGGAGGCATCGATTTACGCGCGGTTTTATAGAGGATATTATTCAAGGTCAACTCCGTCCTTATTTATTTTTATCACATAAGGCCTATTAAATCACCGATCATTCATTATATCAGCTGATATAGGTGTGTTTATAGAAAATTATGGTGATTGGAAAATCAATACTATTTTTTTAGAAGTGTTTATTTTATTAAAAGATGAACCAGACCACTTCAAATCATAAAAGTGATAGCCTCTAAAAGCATATTTATGAGTAACTTGCTCATGAAAAATCAAATTAGAGATTTGAAAAGGCTAAAGATGCAGCTCCAATATAAAATACCGACAAAGGTCTTTCCCAACCTTCAGATTCATAGGTGCAAGTTGCGCAAATATCAATAAAATTGATTATAAAATTATAATAAATAATTTACATAATTAAGAAACTCATAAATTTCAATGTCAAGAACGTAGATAAAAATTTTGTGTCTCCTTCATTTTCCAATACCAAAATATCTACGCGTTCAGTGAAATGATTCAAGAAATCGAATCTATAACCTTACATACCTCAATAATCGTTAAAAATCAATCATAAAGCGATTGATTAGATAGAGAGAGAAAAATAAAAATTAATTCAGATCAGTCAGGGAAATAATCACAATGAAAGAGAACCTGGGAAAAATTATTGAAGTATAAGGGAGAAAATAGGTCAAATGAAAGAACACTTTATGAAGTTGCAATGGGAGTTGATATTATCGAGTATTTTAAGGTAAAACTTATAAATAAATTTATTCAAATATTTCAAGGATATTTAAAAATTAGTGAATATAGTCCTATCCTAAAATGTTTAACGGTGATAATCTTTCGTAATTTATGACTTCTGCTAATTGGTAAACTTTAAAAAAACACCTGTATTATTTATATTTCACACAACATTTACTACGCGGCTTAAGGGCTTTGACTCTTTAACCTCCAGCGAATGACTCGGTAAATGAGATTTAACACAGGTGGGTGACTTAGGTTTCAAGGTATAAAGGTAAGCCATTATCAAGTTAGAACTCATTAGACGCGCACTTATATGTCATTTTTGGCCCATAAAACATTTTATCTAGATGCCGAAACTAAAGGACCCGAAAAGTTTTATTAGTTTGATTAAAAAAAATTACACTGAACAAAAATTCAGAAGCAAATAAAATTTTTATAAGGGTCGAAAATATGCTTAAGGTCCCTGTTAATTTCCTCGAAAGACCTCTAATTATTTTTATAAGGTCCTAGGTTAAGAAAAACATAATATTTTTATAACTATTTATTCACAAGTATAAAAATTTATCCTAAACCTTGGAATAGAAATTATCAAATACACTGCGAATCTCCAAAGATACAACATTTTGGCACAAAAAATCACGTTTATTACACAGGTCAACAAATTTTTTAGAGTTATGAGCTAACTACGGATATCAAACCTGCCATTTTAGGGATTTCAAATCCGTTTACCGTTTTTTCTAATTAAACTTAATTATTCAGCTATAAAGTTTGAAAGTTTTAGAAAAAATGCCAAAAAAACATAAAAGAATTAATTTTTTTTTGCATATTTACAACAGCTAATGAATTCAAACTTCAAATAAAACTTTTATTAAAAAGCGATAATATCCTGTCGTATTTAAGTTTAAAAAATATTTTTTTATTATCTAAATGCTGATGTAAGAGCTTGATATACTAAAAATATTTATTTTTCATTATTTGTAATTAAAAATATAAGTTACAAGGAATTTTTATATGAGATTCTTGAATTTTTTTGATTTAGGGTATTCTCGAACTGTCAATTTGGTCAAAAAAGGCCATTATATCGATATGGACAGATCTAAGGAGCCAAGGCCGGAAGAAACTAAGAAAAACGTAATATATATATGAGATAAGGCCATTATGGGGATAAATTCTTTTATGTTTTTATAAAATTCACGGTTGTGCCATTGATATTTGTTGACCTGTGTTAGATATGAGATTTACTAGAGTATTTGCTTATACAGAAAGATATTAACAAAAAGTAATAGCATGTGTTTACCACCGTGGTCAAATTCGGGAAAAATAAATAATTGGATTTTGAATATCATTACCTCGTCATGTCCGAGACCAGTGACCATTCGTTTGCCTACCTGGTAGATAATATCGCCTTGACGCATGCCTGCCTTTTCAGCTGGCGAACCGGGCTCAATTTGGCCCACGTAATGGGCGCCTTCGAAAGGGATACCTTCTTCCGTCTGTTCATCAGGTGGTTTAGAGGCATCTTCAAGGATAAGGACCTTTGAAACAACAAATTTTGAAACTATAATTTATCTTTTTTAATTTAGAAAAATTCTTAAAAATTTGGTTTTTAGATCAAATTTTAAAATTTTTAATCTTTTACACATACAATAAGTTTATTTTAGAAATTAATTATATCTAAATCCATATATACATATAGCTAAATAATTATTTAAATATGACTCCTTTAAAATATCCAACCATTCAAAAAAAAATTATAATTTAACCAATATAATTTAATTTTTTTTTAAAAGATCTAATAATTTATTAAAAAAATTTGAGAGAAAATGTATGATCTCTAAACGTGCCCTTTTTTCAAAAAACAATAATTACTTCGGTCTTGGCCCCACCCTCGCCAGGCTGCATTCCGGGGGGCGTGTTGTGCAGATCGAACCCGTAACCTTTGAAATCTTTATCTGTTTCCAGGTGACATTTGACCAGATTTGATGGCGGTAGATGGAGAAGTTTGGACGGACGAGGCTTAAAAAATAGGAGATAAAATGTTAATAAAAATTTAATAATCGAAATTGTTTTATATCTTAACTAAATTTTTATTCTCGAAATTCAAAAAAATCAATTTTTCACTTTTCGAGTGTAAACTAAAACATTCTTAAGGGTAACTTACATAAGGTAAGGGTGTAAGGCCACGTTCAAAGTGATATTTCAGAAAATTAATTTTTTTTTTTAGTTTTTTTACACATTATATTTGAGAAAACCTATTTTGTGCTTAATGAAATTTAAAACTTTTTTGTTAATGCGATTTTTTACAAAGAAAGTCCGGGATTGTTTTTGGAAGAAAATTCTTCACAAACCCTATATAAATGGTTTATGTCGTTTAGTGTTGATATCCAGTGTGATCAATTTTACTGAAGTGTACCTCGTGGTTAAACTTTGTTACTTGAAAAGTTGTCAAAAAAATAATCAAAAATGTGGGGACAAAGCTAAATCAAATTAGCAATTCATAATAAATTTTGTCAAACTTTATTATGCCTCGAGGTAGTTCTTAAAAAGACCCTCAATTTTTATAAAATTACCCAACCGTACAAAAATCTGAAACTAATTGTGCGTGTCGAAAATATATTTTTTAAAGGTGCTCAAACATTAGAGGAATAGGTGGAAAAAAAACCAATTTAAAAAATGAATACAATTTGTTATATATCATTTGCAAATATGAATGAATGCCAAGATCGCTGAATTTTTGCCCTTATCTTATCTCATCTCAACCGAAAATTTAGGAAAGAATCCGTACAATTGATTCAATTGATAAAAATTCCGTTAAATTTTGGCACACACCTGGGATGATTCAAGGTCCGCCGGCCATTTAAAAAGGTAAAAAAGATATTAGCAGTTATTGTTTGTTGTAACTTAATCTAAATTTTGAAACAATGATTTTATCTTAAATTTTAATACCTTGTCTAATGTTGTAAAAATCAATAATTAGAAACTAGAATTAGCAGTTTTTAGACTAACCAAGCTAAGAGAAAAAGGAAGTTTAATCAGGGGATAGAACTGAGTCTCTAAGGACCAAAGAAAAAAAGTACATCAAAGTTAGATAATTATAAAAAAAAATAACTAAATTAGGGAGTCGAGACACGAAATCCCGCCCCAAAAACGGGCCTAGCTGAAAATAAGAACGGACTGGGCGGGCTGGGTTTGAATTAAAAAAATTACGGCCTGGGCCGGGCCAAAGTGTTTAAAATCATTTTGCTTGCTTTTTTTTCAACTATTATTAACAAGAACTGAAAATGGAAAAATTTATTATCTCATGATCAAGGGTATTACTTACTTATCACTTTGTTTGAAAACCCAAATTTCGGGCCGGGCCAACCTGCAGGTTCGGGCGGGCCTAAATAAAAAATATGTCGTGCGGGCCGGGTAGGAATATTTCAGCCCGATTTAAACTCTGATATAAATAAGTGATTGGCCCAGTTAGTTCAGTAGCAATCATTCCTGTCTTACAAGCAGAGGATCTGGGTTCGATTCGTGGCAGCTTATTCCCTTTGAATTAAGCACGCATGTGCAACCATTTTGAAGCTGTATTGGCCTGCTTAGGAATATGCCTAAAGTGAGAGGCTAGGCTAAAATTCTAGGTCGCCGGCATACGAGGAAATCTTGATTTTTGACCCGGAGTCAATATTGCTTTGCTCGTGTTAAAAGAGTCAAAGCCCTAAACAGGTATGGCTCCAGAAAGGTATGTGGGAAACCTTAAATCCAAACATTTTTTTCGACATATAAAAAAAATATCTTGTATTTTTTGGTTCACCTATTTTTATATATTGAAACAAAAACATGGGCAAGCCAAAAGACTATAGACTTAGCTGAGAGTCCGAGCTAAGTTGGGCCGAAAAATTTTTGATTACGGGTACTGTTAAAATTAAGGCCGTGAACAACTGTATAATGGGATAATTACACAATCCAAGTTATACACAGTTATAACTTATACCCGATTTGTCCAAAAAAACTAACAAACTAAAAAATTAGGTAATTATTGGCTTACGATCCGGAAAAAAGAGTTATTAATTCTTATGGCAAACACAGGTAATAAGATTATAATGGATAATAATGATAAGATAAACAAGACCAAACAAACACTGGATTCGTAATTAATGTATATGTTTAATAACTTTTTGTGTCATTTGGAAGCCAAGAAATTGGGCTAGGATTGAAGTTCGAAATTCGTTATAAAAATAGTTTGAAGCTTGGATATAAAGTTATAGATTAAATGAATAAAAAATTTGTATGTTTAAAATCTTATATTGAGCGAAAAAAAAATCTAAAAATGTTAATTGTTTAAATATGGTAGGACATTTAACGAATTATTGGCAAAAAAAGACAATTGTTGTAGTTATTTGACCCCAATACAGGTATTTCGAACAGGAAATATGAACTTTAATCTAGATGAAGAGAAAATAGCACTCACTATCTGAACTTTTATAACTCAGGCAATGGACATTAGGAATCAAAAAAAGGTGTCTAATGAATTCCATTTTAAGTGCACCAGATTCAAAGTTCACTGCCCAAATTTACTTTAAGTGCCGGAAACGCGGGGCCAAAAAATGGAATATTTGAAAGAATAGCTCCAGGAGTAGAAACGAGAGTTTGATTTCACAAAAAAAGAGTACTTGCTCTTTACGGTAAAAGCTTTTAAACTCTAAATGGTTCGCTGTAAACCGTGAATATTTCGTAATTTTTTTTGCAAAAAATACAAAAACATGTAATTTTAAATTATTTGCGTGCCATTTAAAATAATAGTATAATTTTTTTAAATATTTTGTTGGCTGATCAGAGGAGATAATTGTTTTTGAAGGGTAAGGAGCAGTGAAATTTCTGTGCGGCAACGTCCATAACCATCTAAGGTTGTTAGAATTAAGCGCATCTCTCCGCTAAATACCATAATATTTATTAGATTGAAGCCGAGTTTTACGGAATTTTACAGCAAGGAGTGCTTTACAACCCCTTGGTAGAAAGGCCAGAGTCATTCACCTGCTAAAACAATGCCTCCCTTGCCCTACCCTTGAGACGGCATATCCGTCAGGGCATAGCCCCTTTAAAGGTCGATATATTGAATTTTACACTTCCATTTCATGTAGTTAAAAAGTCCTCCTATTTTGAGTTAAACTAAAGTCCTAAACTAGGGTGGCCGGTTGTTTAAATGAGGCACATTTCATTATATTGAACTTTTAATATTGTTTTTATATATTTAATAAAATTTGCATAAAAATCCACATCATGATTTTAGAGGTCAACACATTTTTTTGAATTACTTTTTCTTCACAAAACCATAAAATTTAATTGGATCTAGCTAGATAGTTTAGTTAGGAGAAGCCAACAAAAATATATAATTATCTTCTGTATGTGTTTATCAAAGCAATTCATTTTCCTTCAAAATCCTAATTTTTTTATGCTTTAAAACGTATCTATAAATAAAATGAAAAACACATTTTTTGACCAGGGGCAAGGTTGTTTTCCAAAAAAAAAATTTTTTTTTCGTTAGGTATACATGAAGAAATTAGGAATTTGTGTCATTTTGTCGATGGTATAGGGGAAAAGGTTGGGAAAGAATAGAGCGAGAAACGTTATGTTGAGATGATAATTTTGAACAAATTTTTTTTTAGATTTTGAGTCCTCTAAAAACAAAAAAGGTAGGTTTGATATATAAAATTGAGTCTCAAAAAAAAATTAGATTTGAAGTTTTCCCCATACCTTAACTCAAATCGAAGCGCCCTATCAGTTGAGGAATTAAGTAAAGAAAATAATTATGCCTTCGGGTGGAATAGTGAGATTTACGTGCATGCCAGCGACCAGAGCCAACTGCCTAGGTCACTTAGCAGCATTAAAATAAGTGTATATGTTGTAGAAGAAAAAAAAGCCGCCTACGCACGGAATCGAACACCAGAGACCTCCTGCGTGCAAGGCAAGGATGTTCTTACTGAAATAACTGAGCAGATCTAAAGATTAGAGCGTTTTCAATTTAATCGCAACAACGGGCTAAAGATATTTGGAGTTATATAAATTATGTACGTTCAAGGCTTTAGGGAAGTGAAAATATTACGAAGTTTGCAAATTGATATAGTTCAATTTTGTCCCAAAATATTTGAAAAAATTTGAGGAATAAGATACAAGAGTTATGATAAAAAATGTGGTTAACATTAAAACCACACGTTTTTTTCTATATTTTTTTCCATCAAATCTTTGTTAAAAAACGGCTCCGATGAATATAAACACACAAAACACGATTTAGAGTAGAATGACAAAAATTTGAAATTATTTTAATTTGATACAAAATTAAATTTAAATTTTTTACATTTTAGTGTAGATTTGGAAAAACAAAAGATTATGAAAAATATCTAAGAACGAGGAAGAAAAGATCTGACAATTGACAAAGCAAAACAGAAAATTTAACATGGAAGCTCTAATTTTTCGACAGCAAATAAGTACAGTGTGTGGTCCATCTCATTCAAATTTAAACCGAAAAGCTTATTTAAACAGCTGTTAGACTTATTGGGCGCCATACCCAGCTGACAATCAAGGGTGTATAGTCAAAAACTTGCCACAAACATATGTACTAAGCTTAATTTGAATTATTCAATAGTATGGATGGAATAAAGATTAAAGCCGGAAAAAATTTAGTTTATTTTCAAAAAAAAAGATTTGTTTTTATATATATCAATTAATACATATATGTATATAATTTTATTTACATATATATGTTTGTGGAAACGAAATAAATTATTACTTACAATCGATATTTTTTAAAAAAAATGATTCTCATTTGATCATAATGATCAACCAGAATGACCAACAAATTTTTAATTTTTTTGGCGTCATTTAAACTTTATATATTTTGCTTAAACAAATAAATTTACAAAGGATACTATATTTTTAAATTAATAAGAAATGCTTAAAATAAAATTAGCGCAAAACCAAATTTTAAACCTTTTTTTGCAGTTTTTTTATATATTTTAAAATATATGATCCCAAATTGATTAAAACAGTAATTACTTTAGAGGCCTTAACACATGTGGTTAAGAAAAAAAAATGGTTGATTGAGGCTTAAGTTTTTCTACTATAAAGAGTTTAAAATAATTTGAAAAATTAGATTACAGCCATTGTTTTAAGCGTTTATATGTCATAATTCCAGAAAAATTTATTAGGCTTTAGGCGCTAACAATAATAGCCTAATATTACTAAAAAAATTTAATAACTTTCGGCCAAACAAAAATGTATATTTTCGGAAGATATATCTAAACTCATTAATAAATAACTTTTTTTGTTATTGTCGTGATAAGCCTCTGCATGACTTATTTTTGTTCAGGGAATGTATGAGAAGGTGAAAAAAATCTACCTTAGAGATTGCATAAAAGATAAGTATGTGTATGTGTTATAAAATTAACCTTGCTAAGACTTGATATATCAGTATAGACCTCCTTTTTATCTCACTCAAGTAAATTGTATTATTTATGCATTTTTGAAACCTTTAATGGAATCAGCTTATAACATTATTACTTATGCCCTTGTGAATCTATTGTATTTACCATATACATGATAATTTAGATATATAATAAATCAGGATAAAGTTTTAAACAAGAGACAGAGTTCTTAACTTAAAATTTTTGGCATTTAGTTAAGACCTAGACATTTTAAATTATTTTATTATAGGAAGCCTTTAACTCACAATAGACTTTAAATTGTTCTAAAAATTAATATAATAATAAAAATTACACCCATAGAATATAATTTTGCTTTGATTTTAATATCTACTATATTTCTGCAAAAATTAGTATAATAACTAATTTCCATGAAATACAATAAAGTTGTAATTGCTATTTAATGATTAAAACATTGGCATATAGTAAATAAATTTGACTTAATTAATTGTGAGAAACATACTTAAAGCCATTTATAGGCATGTAAGTTCTAAATTAAAATAAATTAAAAGTATAAACTATAGCTATAATTACAATTCATAAAACTAAATAGAAAATTCTTAATGTTTATCTAACTACAATACACCTATAAAAATAGCTCCAAGTGACAAAATAAAATTTAAAAATGGTGTTGTTATACTTTAGCATTTACATTAGGTGATGGCAATTTATTTTCACTAACGGCTTTTGAAGAAAATATATTGGCTATAGATTGCCTCAAAGAACCAGATCTTGAAACTACATTGGTTGACACATCAGAGGCAGTCAAGGGTTGTTCACTACTGAGATACAAAATATTTCTCAGTGCACCATTAATTGGAATGCTTTCATCTTCAAAATATTGGTCTGTAAGTGGATCGACAACTAAAAGTTTGGTCTCATCAGGAACAGACTTAATTGCATTTACAACTTGTGCATGAGTATAATTCAAGACACTGGTTGAGTTAACTTCAATTAATCGATCTCCTTCCAACAAACCAGCATGTGCGGCTGGACTATTATCCTCAACTCTGCCAATGTAATGGCCAGTTTTATGCTTTTCCGCGTGTAAATTAAATCCATAACCATCAAAATCCTGTCGTTTTATAATGTGGCATAGACGGGGTCTTCTTCCAGAATCCATTTTAAATAATTAAGTAAGATTTTAATTCTAAGTTCAAAAAAAATATTTAAAAAAATCCATATGATGAAAATGAATGAATAGTTTTGTACCTGAGGTCGAGCCCTAATTTAATATTAAATATTATAGGTTTTAAAATTATTTGATGCAGGCACGATTCTAGACCCCTTTTGGGGGGGCAGTGCCCCCCCAAAAGTTTTTGATTGCCCCCCCAAAAAAAATTGAATTTGCCCCCCCAAAAATACATAGTAATTTTATGTTTGCCCCCCCAAAAAAAATTGAATTTGCCCCCCCAAAAATACATAGTAATTTTATTTCTTCCACATAATAAAATTAAATTTGCTCCGTCAAAAATATTTTAAAAAAATTATCCTAAAAATATTTACTTTTTTTAAAAGTGTTTTTATTCATAATACTTCTCATCCGCAAGAGAGATCAAACTAACAGAAATATATAGAAAAATTTGATTTTACAGAAAGCTTTATATTTGTGAAACCAATTCATAAATCTGATGCCTAAGAAATTTTCTCAGTTAACAACAATCTTTTGTTAGAATATAATCTAGAACCAAAGAACCTGATCGCACAATGCTACGATGGGGCGAACGTAATGCCCGGGAACAAAATGGTGTTCAAGTATTTCTAAGCAAAATAGCTGGACACCATGTCCCGTATATTCACTGCTTTAACCACCGATTGCATCTTGTTGTAAAAGATTGTCCTATTTTAAGTGAAGGGAAAGATTTTTTTGATTTTTCTTCCCTTCATAAATTTTTTCAACATGATGCAATCAAGGTAGTTAGTGAATGCGGGACCATACCCCGCTGTTACCCCATTGGTGGTGTGGTCACTACCTGCCCATTGTTTTTTTAAAAATTACACAGAAATATTTAATACTCTTTTAAAAATTAAAAATAAAAAAATTTTATATCTTCAGGTCACAGGGCACGGGGTTTTTTGACCATATTTAAAATCATCTATTTATTTTTTTGTATTTAATTGAAAAATTATTTTATTTATTAAAAATAATTATGGATCAATTTCAATGTAGAACGATTTATATTTCTAAAACTTCTGATTTAATACACAATTGTTTGTTAGAAATTAAACAATTAAGAAATAAAAATACATTTGAAGATTTATTCAAAAATTGTTTTGATATTAATTTTATTTTAAATGACAATAATTTATCTATGGATAAAAGAAAAACTAAACCTAAAATTTTTTCTGATTTTTATTTATTTTCTACTCATAAGTTTGAAAATATTTTAAATATTAATGATGAAAACAGTATTTATTTTAATATTATTGATTTATTTATATTTTGATAATAGAATTTTTACCGATAATAGTTGTTTAAAATCTTTAGATTCCCTTTATAAATTTGATTAACCTTTATTTTAGATATAAATAAATTTGAGCCTCTTTTAAAAATAAGTAATATTGATAAAAATTTATTATCTAAAGAAATTGACGTAGCCAAAAATTTTTTAATAAGAAACTTAATAATTACAAATAATGTGTTACTATTGATTTTGTTAAATTTTTATATGATTACAATGATGCGTTTTCTAATCTATTTAACATTTTTCCTATAAGTTTGTTAATTGGCTCTTCAACGTCGAGTTGTGAGGCCACATTTTCTTCTTTAAGAAGGATAATAACGGCTGACAAGTAGTGACCTGCTTAAAGGTGATTTGGTTCTTTTAGAACACGAAAAATCATTAACTAGGGGCGTTGAATTTTGGTGAATATTGTAATTTAATTAAAATCCTCTAAGATAAAAAAGTTTGGTCAATACAATACACTGCTCATAATCAGCTAATTATTGCTTACTATTTTAACATGGTTGCAAACTTTTTTTATGCGCATTTAACGTTTATGTTCATGTTTTATTTAATTTTTTACCCTAATATTAATAACTAGTTATATATAACCAGTGTTTTTTCATATATATTCTTCCAAATTAGCATACTTATACATTTTGTTTTCATGATAATCAATCTTATTTCACTTTTCATTTTTTAAAATCCAAAGTTTTATATAATTCATTTTTATCATTCATATATATCATATTTTTAATTTTCATGCGCAATGATACCAAATGATAAAATTATACTTACAATTAATTCAAATCTCATTTTTAAGCAATTGATTTTAGTGAAAACAATTAATTTTAATTCACATATTCCATTTATAAACTCTTTTTTTTTAATTTAAGAATATAATAAATTACTAATAATTTGTTAAAAAATTTTGAACATGGTTTTTATTGTTTTACATGTTTATTTTTTGCCGTGACCGAAGGTCACGGCCAATTTTGCCGCCGAAGGCGGCAAAAAATTTTTTTCTGCCCCCCCACGAGTTTTTTTTGCCCCCCTAAAATGGAAAAGCTAGAATCGGGCCTGATTTGATGTAAAAAATTATATAATTAAGCCTTATTAATTAATTTATTGATTAAACTAAGTAACAAAATTAATAACCCCAATAATGTGTTTTTAAGTTTAAATTAATTTATATTAGTTTAATAGTATTTGATAAATATAATTTATCTAATATTTATTTATTTAGTGGCTATATAAACTTATAATTTTTGGTTAATAAAAGTTAAAAAAATGCTACAGAATAGCATTAAATAAGACTATTGTTTATCCTTAATTTTTAATTCATAAACAAATTTAAAAGTATAATATTAATAATTTTTTTAATTTATAAATAATTTATACATTATAAGCAGTATTTTAAAACTACCTTCTATTATTAGCTTCCTATATGATTATTTTGGCATATCTTTATAGGTGCGACTTCATACTAATTACTAATAACCTTATACTAACGTAAAACAGCATTTCTAACATTTTCCTAGAGAGAGCCAAAGTTTGTTAAATAAATTAAAAAGTTTGAAATTTTTCTAATTTTTACCTAGAAAAGTTTAAAATTTTTTTTGCATATTAAAATCCCATGTAACTTATGTTTTTAATCACAAATAATGGAAAAAAATTTTATTAATATATCAAGCTCATACATCGGCATTTAGAAAATAAAAAATATTTCGCGTCCAAATTTAAAGACAATTATCTTTTAATGAAAATATTATTTGAAGTTTAAATTTAACAGTTTTAAATATGAAAAAATAAAATTTTAATTTATTTTTGTTTTTGAATCTTTTTTGGTTTTTTAATTAAGAAAAACGGCAAACGAATTTGATATTCCCTAAGATGGCAGGTTTGATCTCTAAAGTTAACTCATAACTCTCAAAAAATTGTTGACCTGTGAAAATATTACGAAAACTAAAACTCAGTTTGTAGTTGGCCTTATACCCGTCTTCTTTTATGTGCAAAGTTTTAAGAGAATTCAGCAACCTTTTTTTAAATTTACTTTTTACTCCGTCCCTCTAATTTTTTTAAATATTAGGTCATGAGGTAAAAAAAAACAATAAATCATATTTATACAATTACCTAAAGTTCTATTGACATATATAGATTTTGTCATTTACTTTAGGGCACGTGCAAAGTGAGTTTTTATTTATGTGAAATTTTCAAAATTTTGCGAAATTTTATTTTACAAATAACCGCAAGTTTTTAAAAATTTTCCAAAATTTGTTTATGCAAATAAAATGCTTTTTCTGAAATAAAAAATTTTTTAAAAATTTTAAAAAATTGGAAAAAAATAAAATTTTTAAAATTTTACGAAAATAAAAACTCACTTTGCAGGTACCCTAATTAAAAGAATTAAAAATCTAAAAAAAAATTAAATTGATTTTAAGTATATGGCACCAAGGGCGTAGCAAGTTGTAAAGCTTGGGGGGGGCTTTCAAAAAAAAAATTTGGCGGCATAGTGCGGGCACGACCTTCGGTCGTGCCATAGTGTTTTAGTTTGAAATCTACTGATTCTTATGATTGTTACTTAATTTTGCTTTTTAAAATTTGAGTAATCATTAAGGACTTGTATAAATAATGTTTATATAAACAAACATATATGGTATTAAGAAAATTATATTAATGATATATTATATGCAATAAATTTTTATATCAATGATACAATTATTTAATGAATTTATATAATAAAAATATTTAACTAATATTTTAATTTGAGGGGAAGGGAGATTTTAAAATTAAATATTTAAAAATATTTTAAATGTAATTTAATTTTATATTTAATTGGTATTTTAGTTTGGGGGGGGGGGGGGGATATGCACTAAAAATTTTTAATTTGGGTGAGGATATGGCATTCTTGGTAGGGGTTTCATCCCCAAACCCCCCCCCCTCCTACGCCAATGTATGGCACCAAATAATTACGAAAAAAATTTAATTGGTCAAACAATCAGAATTAGCTTATTTGACCATACCCAAACAAACTAGAGCGTTACAGTTATGCTAACCTTATCTAACCCTAAGCTAACCGCCCTCCTATACTAAGCTATTCTACCCGAACCTTAAGCTAAAATTACCCTAGCCCTAAAAAACCTCCAAAACCCTAAGCAAAACCGTACGCTTATCCTAACAGTAATTTTATCTCAACCAAATGTTAAATTAACCGAACTTTGATCTAACCTAACCCAACTATATGATGATGTTGGTAAACTTTGTAGTTTTTCGTTTTGTTAAATATAAGTCCAAGCCATCAAAATTAGTATTAAACTTTAGCAAACGTATGGGTTTTAGTGCTGACTACCAATAAAAATTCAGAATTGTCAGCGGCAAAATAACTCGGTTAGCAATTTTTATGATAGCAAAGTATTATGGCTAATAGGTTTAGAAATTTTTTTGAAAATTTATTTTATTTCAATTTTTTTTTTCAAAAATTTTTTATTTCAGGAAAAGTATTTTATGTGCATATATCAAATTTGGCAACTTTTTGAAAATTTGCGTTTTATTACAGATTATAATTTTTCAAAATTTTAAAAATTTCACGAAAATAAAAACTGACTTTGCACGTGCCCTAACAACCGAAATTATGTACAAACTATTCCCCGGGGTATCTAAACCCATGTTTATTGTGTCTAAGCTAGAGATTAAAGTTGGGATCTAAAGCCCTACCCGAGCCGGGCCAGGTCTGGTAGGCCTGCCTTGAATTCGAAAAAAAATGTTGAGCCGGGCTGGGTAAATTAATATATATGTCATGCCTTATTTTTTTAAATATTGAATTTAAAAACTAAAAATGACAAATAAATTCGATTTAATGGAGAAAATCATATTAATATCGGTTTCAAGGGTCACATTCATTGTAAATTTAACATAAGTATTAATTAAATAAATTAAACTATTATGGTCCTACTACTTCTTAAAAATAATTAAATTTGGCACATTGTCATACTCTAACATAGTGCTAAGGGGACAATTTTGTTCCAAAATAAAGGCAGAAATTAAATATTTCCTTTTTAAAAATCATGCCGGTCCCAAACTTTTAAATTTATACAATATTTAAGAAAAATTTTAAGATATGTTTTTTTTAGTTATTTACTTTTACATTTGACATTATTATTTTTTTGAAACTTTGAAAAATTTTCTTTCAATATTGTTTTCCTCTTGGTAGCCCATTACGATCTTTAAAATAAATAAAAATTATGACACTAGCTACAATATGTTAAGGGTACATGCTTTCAAAGATGTCTCATTTTTTTTTTGCAAAAAAAATGATTTATGCTTATATCTCGGTCCAAAATTATTTTAGGTTTTTATCAGCACTCACGCCCTACCAATGTACCAATATTCAGCCAAAACTAAAACTTGGATTGAAAATGTGTGTTGATTTGAGGTAGAGGTGACCCTTTATATAATTGTTTTTATCATCAAAACATTAAAGATTATAAAAATAATATAACCCACGACCCAAAGCATAAATTGGATATTTAATTATATGGTATTAAAAAAGCTGTTAACCTATTATGATTAAAAAGTTAAAATTTTTTTAAGGTTTTACCTGCAAAAAAAATATATATATTGTTAAAAAATTTGCCATAATAAAACAAGCCATTTAAATGATAAATATTTGGGTTTTTAAATTTTTTTTTTAAATCTTTATACTCATGAAGACCTTTTTTTATTTCTAAAACGTGGAAAATAATGATGAGTGGTTGTTCCTTCAATCCTTGCATACTTATTGTATATTGAATTAACTTCAAATGAGTATCTTGTTTTGGATTTAAGATTTATGACCACGTGCGAACACTAATAAAATACAATGAATATTTTTAATAATTATTTGCTTATGGGTGAGTAGCACCAAAATTGCCATAGTACCTCAATAAAATAATTCCGTATTTTCCGGGAATATTTTAGCACATGCAAGCTTTCCTGGCATAAATCAAAGATCAGAGTCATTAAACTGCTAAAATTATTGTTCCCCCCTTTGCCGTATATCTCTTGAAAGAGACGGCATACCCCTTGGGACAAAAAGAATTTTAACGTTGATGAAACAGCTGATTTATTGCATATTCCATATATCATTGTAACAAACTGGTATTCCTATCTACACCTGGCCCGCCCGCCTGATATTTAATTGGCCCAAGCTTAAAATTTGGTTTTTAAATTTAGGCCTGGCTAAATTTATCATTTTAAATTTTGGTTAAATATTTTTTTAAAAATATAGTAATAGAGAAATTGGCCAGGTCCAGCCTGTAATATTTTTAAATTTAGGCCGGGCCAGTTTTGAATTTGGACCCGGGTTGGCTTGGCGATACCGAGTAAATTTTGGTGCCTCAACTTTGATCTCTTTATAGCTACATTTATCACTTCAAAATTTTTCCAGTATATTTTATGATTTTTAAAAGTTTTACGGCTGGAAGATTTTGTGTTTATAAAAAAAATTTTTTTTTTATCATAATTTGCCCCCGAGATATGGCGTTTTTGAGAATTTGCGTTTTTAGACATAGAAAATATTTTGCGTAATCTTTAAAATATTTTTATTTAAAATATGTTTACAATTTTTATAAAAGTGTTGCTGTTCAAGCTTTTCCCATTTAACTTTTTTTTATAAATTTTTTAAAGGGGCTTTAAACAAATTTTTTAAAATCAAAAATTTCTCATATTCGAAAAACTTTGCAATAATCTAAAAGTTATATATGTCAGCGCCCAATCACAATATTCCGCCGGCGGAATATTGTCTGGACTTGACCTCAACGTCTATAGCTTATATTCCGCCGGCGGAATATTGTCTGGACTTGAGCTCAACGTCCAAAGCTTATATTCCGCCGGCGGAATATTAATTGGCGTTTAGTCAACGTCCAAAATTCATTTTTGCCGGCGGAATATTGTCTGGACTTGACCTCAGCGCCCAAAATGTATATTCCGCCGGAAATTTTTGCAATTTAAGGGATAAACAGTGAACTTTATGTGATTAATTTTGAAATATTGATCATTTTTGATTTTTTATGCTTAGAATATGAAATGTTTAATGAATAGAGGTCATGTTGAATTAAAAATTAGAATTAAGGGCTAGAATAGTCCTAAAACCTTAAAGATTTAAAGATTCATAGGCGGACCGGTGTATTTAGAATTAACTGCACATTTGAAAGCGCAGATTTTTTGATACCCTCAGAAGTGCGCTAATGTTATAAAAACCGCACAATTTTTTTTTGTTTTTAAAATTAAGCGAAAGACTCTTAAAAACGTCGAGGTATTTCGGTAATGTACCTGTGACTTTAAATGCACCAAGAATCCTAACTCGCAATAAAGATCAAATGTAAACAGGTATTTAAAAAACATACTAAGGTGCCTTAAAACGCGTAGGTGATATTGAGAGCACGCAAAAGACTCCTAAAATAGTGCAGAAAAATGAATTAGGACTGCGCACAGGTGTCGAACTTTTAGGAGCACCAAAATGATAAAAAATTTACAATTTTTAAGATTTATATAAGCCTTATTTAACCCTTTGTTAATATTAGGGCATTCCCTGCCTAGCTGGCCCTTAAAAATGCGATATTGGAATTAATGGAAGGTTTATAAGTTAAATATCTCCGATTTTAGTCCAGTTAACAAACCGGCTTTAGACCTTCCTTAAAATTTTTTAATTTCACTCTTCCTATTTTGTACCAATTAAGAATTAAAACATTTTAAAAGAATAAAGAAACACGGTTGGATTTTTTAGGCTCAATATAATTTCAAGTTCAAAGTTTATCTAATATGTATATTTTGACAATCTTTAATTCCCAGCCAATATTTGAAAAGACGCGTACTCACATAATTAAAAACTTTTAATTATTAAAAGGGAACCAATGAAGGCTCAAAAGCACGAATCCTGAATTTAAGATCGCCCCAATCATTTTGTAAAGAATTGAGGTATCTTAAACTTGAGCGAAATCTCTAACGTGCAAAATATAAATTACATTAAAATTTTCAAAAGCGCAACGATATTAAATTGACGCTGAGTATTTATAAAGGCGCGTATTGAACCAAAATTTGTTTTTTCAAATTTAAGGCCGGCTTCAATCCAAAAATAAGGCCCGAAAATATTTAATTACAAGCTAAAAAAGTGTTGTTTTAAATATACAGTAAAAATAGAGATTAGAAATTATACCCTTTATCGTGTGAAAATAAATCGTTTTAAGTTCTTGCTAAATAGAGCGTATGAAATTTAAAACTTCGGCCCATCTCGGCCCGTAATTTCTATTTAAATTTAAGCCCAGTGCGTTTGGCCCGTTGTTTCCTGGCGGGCCGGGGGGGGGGGGGGGGGGCAGGACTTTCGGTTCTCGACTTTAATCTCTAATGTGATTGTAGGCAAATCATTAAAATAAATCGCGAAGTGAAGAGGGCTTTTTAGCGGGGCAGGGTGCTATGATTACACAGGTCGACAAAAAATGGCGACCAATTTTAATCATATATATTTTGAAAGAGTTTTTTGAGCACATTCCAAATATCTTTTCCGTTTTTTTTGAATAGGTCTACTTTTTTACCTAGATGGGTTTAAAAGTACCAAAAACCTCAATATGTCCTATATTTATAGGCACTTTTCGTGCTTTTAAAATAAAAATAAATAATAGAAAAATATATTTTACTATTAAAAAACTCTTATATTGTTATATAACTTTTTTAGAATTTACTTATCTTATTTACTTTTTTAAATATTTGATTTTAAAAAATCAAAATTTCCAAAAAATACGCGTCTAAAAGTCTGTGCTTCAAAATCATAAAAATTTAAAAAATCATTCAGAAGAGTACAAATAACATTTGAGATATGTAATAAATAAATGCGATTTAAGCCAAATAAGTATCATATTTTTCATAAATGATAGAAGATAATGAAATATAAGCACATAAAGTGAAAATACTACCCAAGCAATCTTTTTTGTTTATATTTAACTTATCTTACTACACTACATCGAGATATGTAAGTAAGTGAAGGGTGGGTTGGCAGATAATGCCAGTATTATTAGCAGCACGCACTACAATCTTTAAGAATTTAGTAGCCCCTTTTTTAATATATAAAATTTTGAAGCACAGACTTTGAGACGCGTATTTTTTGGAAATTTTGAGTTTTTTAAAATCAAATATTTAAAAAAGTAAATGAAATAAGTAAATTCTAAAAAAGTTATATAACAATATAAGAGTTTTTTAATAGTAAAATATATTTTTCTATTATTTATTTTTATTTTAAAGGCACGAAAAGTGCCTATAAATATAGGACATATTGAGGTTTTTGGTACTTTTAAACCCATCTAGGTAAAAAATTAGACCTATTCAAAAAAAACGGAAAAGATATTCGGAATGTACCCTAAAAACACTATCAAAATATATATGTTTATAATTGGTCGCCGACATAAAGTTGTTATTTGTCGACCAGTGTTATTATTGAATTTCTTCATTTAAAATTATACATTTGTGTGGACATTTGACATCCTTTTGAAGGGTAAATAAAATTTTATTAAATGGCATTTTTTCGATTCTAGTAAATTAACCTTGTATTCTCATAAAAACTTTTTTTTTATTAATAAAGGCTACCAAGACTCGGTAAAAGCAATAAATCATCACATAAGCAGATGTTGCCGCCAAAAAAATTATTTAACAAATATCTTACTGATTTCCTTGCCCTTTATCTCTAAAAAAAGACGATGCAACCCATTTATGTGAAATAACAATAATTACACTGGTCGACAAATTATGACTTCATATCTTAGACCAACAACCTGAAAAATGTTTCTAGTGCAGTTTTTTATGCTGATTATCATGGTTTTTTTCGTTTTTTCCTACCTGATCTGGTTTTTATTTTATTCGATGTTAAAGTTGCCAAAATGTGCTTTTTTGGCACATTTTGACCTTAATTTACACCATTAAAAAATTATAAATTATATTAACTTTTTATATTAAAAAAAAGCTTAAATTTTTATCAATTCAAATATATAATTATTTTTTTTAATGTATTTTACTTTTTTTGAAAAACGAAATTTAAAAACCTACCTTATTTTATTTTATTTAATTTCTAGACCCATTGACGCCTTTCGATGCTGCTTAAACATCGCTTCTTTCTCTCTCTCTCTCTCTCTCTTTATTTTTTGTTATAGTGTATGTGTTAAGTTTTCTGTTTGATTCAATTTCTTTCTATTTTATAAAGTTAGTTTGGTTCTTTTTTTGGGTTAAATTTCATTTTTGGTTAACTTTTGTGGTATAATTAAGCCTACAAAGTGACGGAAAAAAATTTTAGTATTTTTTTTGTTTTAATTAGTTCTAATTGAGTCATTTAAATTCGTTTAATAGTTTTTAGTTTAATTGTTTTTATTTCAATAAAATTATAATACATCAGCTGGTTTAGTTTAAAATCCAAAAGTTATGAAATTGTATTCGTTTAGATGTGTAAAAAAGAGTTAATTGCAATTGTTTAGCCCCCGCCCCCCTAACTGTGCAAAACAAGTGTATTTGCTCACGTCTCTTTCATCAGTTTAAACAATTAAACTTTGTATAAGTGCCCTCAACGGGTCGAAACCAGTATTAAAAGTTTTTACATTTGATCCAGCCCGAAACAAAAATGTTTTTAGCCTGGCCTGACGTTTTTATGCCCTATATAAATATCGAATTATTTAAATAAATTTCGAAACTTGGAATTTAGTACCAGATGCCCGGCGGCAAAAAATTTTTTACTGCCACCCCAAATGGAGAAAACAAGAATCGGGCCTGCTTTGAAATCACCCTGAAATCTTATTTTTTATAAGTTTTCTATATAAATGTTAATATTTCGCGTAAAGAGTGAGGGAGAGAGAGAAAGAAAGAAGCGATGCATAAGCAGCATCGAAGGCGTCAATGGGTCTAGAAATTAAATAAAATAAAATAAGGTAGGTTTTTAAATTTTGTTTTTTTAAAAAAGTAAAATAAATTAAAAAAAAATAATTATATATTTGAATAGATAAAGATTTAAGCTTTTTTTTAATATAAAAAGTTAATATAATTTATTATTTTTTAATGGTGTAAATTAAGGTCAAAATGTGCCAAAAATGCACATTTTGGCAACTTTAACACCGAATAAAATAAAAACCAGATCAGGTAGGAAAAAACGGAAAAAACCATGATGTTCAGCAAAAAAAACTGCACTAGAAACATTTTTCAGGCTGTTGGTCTAAAATTCTTGTCGACCAGTGTTATTATTAACATTAAAATGTGGTGTTAACATTAAAAATGTTATTAAAGAGGATAGCCGAAAAATGACAAAAAATTCGAAAAATAAGTTTCCAGTTAAGGGCCACTTAGTCTATAGACTCCATTTGGGGACTTCAAATTCAAGGCTTTTTTATGCGTTTTTAATTGGAATATGAAAAAAGTAACGGGTGTCTTTAGTTAATGCCCAAAAAAACTTATTTTCTTTTTGACGTTTTTTTCTAAATTAGGGTGCGTTCAGACTCCTTTCATTTTTTTAAAAAATTTTAAATTTTTGAAATTTTATTTTTTTTTTTTTAAATTTTTAAAAACTTTTCTTTCAGAAAAAATATTTAAATGCTAATAACAAAAATTGGTACTTTTTGTAAAAAAGCGTTCAATGCCAAGAAATAAAAATTTTAAAATTTATCATAAAAATGAAATGAGTCTGAACGCGCCCTTATAACTTGCTCGTGAGATTGGAGAAATAAAGGACATTTAGTTTTTGAAATAATCTTTTTTATATAATATACCATACACAATTTTGCTTTAAAGTCAAAATTTTAACTTTTGTTTTAATTACCCTTTACAAAATTAAAATAGCTTAACGGGCCACTATATATTATTAACCTTACTAATTGCTCAATATCCGATTACTTTTCTAACATGCCCAAATAGGGAAAATTTGGCAGCTTTTAATAAAAATCTTTTAATTTTCGGGTATATAACTGTTATACGTCAAGTATTTTATTTACAAGGGGTAAGCAAAATTTTCTAAACAGCGCATATTTTGGCTCTCTCAGGTATATTGTCAAAAGCAAGCCTCAAAATTGAAGGCAAATATGGTCCATATATGTAAATTCATATCGGGCTGGGTATGAAATGCGATTACGGGCGGGCAGCTAAATTATAATAAGTAATACGGTTTAAGCGAGAATATAACGTCCGGTCTTAATTCTAATAATAATAGATTTTGGGGTTATCTAGATTTTTTATTTTCAATTATTGGCAGAAGATTTAAAATGATTTTCAAAATATTAACAATATATTTTAATCAATCACATTGAGCCTATTGTCACCCAACCATATTTCTTTATTTTTAATATGTTTTAATCTTTATTTGGCCCACAAAATATATAAATTGGACCCAGGGCTTTCAGCTCTAATTTAGAAGTTTTTATGAGGATACTAGGTTACTAGAATCCAAAAAATATGCTTTTATCATTTTATAAAATTTTATTTACCCCTCAAAAGGATATCAAATGTCCATATAAATGTATAATTTTAAATGAAGAAATTCGATAATGATCATAGCACCCTGCTCCTCTTAGAAGCCCTTCACATCGCAATATATTTTTTTTAAATGATTTCCTATTAAAGATTAAAGTCGATAACCGTAAGTCCGGCCCCAGCCCGCCAGGAAACAAGGGCTAGGACGGGTCAAAATTATAACGGGCCAAACGTTGGGCTTAAATAAAATGGAAATTCGTATTCTCTATTTGTAACTATTAAAGGCCTAAAAACGATAAATATATTTTAACACGATAATGTGTATAACTTTTACACTCTATTTTCACTGTATTTTTAAAAGAAAACTTTTTTGAAAATTTTCGGACCTTATTTTGGATTGGAAGGCCTTAATTTTGAAAAAACAAATTTTGGATCTGGCCTGGCTGTTTTGCCAGAATTTGGCCAGATTTAAATGCGCGCCTTTAAAAATACTTAGCGTCAACTTAATATCGTTGCGCTTTTGAAAATTTTTTTATATTTTGCACGTTAGAGGTTTCGCTCAAGTTAAAAATACCTCAATTCTTTACAAAATAATTGGGGCAAATTCAGGATTCGTGCTTTTGAGCCTTCATTGATTCCCTTTTAATACCCAAAAGTTTTTAGTTATGGGAGTACGCGTCTTTTCAAATATTGGCTGGGAATCCAAAAAGATTGTCAAAATATACATATTAGATAAACTTTGAACTTGAAATTATATTGAGCCTATAGTAATCCAACCGTATTTCTTTATTCTTTTAAAATTTTAATTCTTAATTGGTACAATAGGAAGAGTGAAATTAAAACATTTTAAGGAAGGTCTAAAGCCGGTTTGTTAACTGGACTAAAATCGGAGATATTTAACTTATAAACCTTCCATTAATTCCAATATCGCATTTTTAAGGGCCAGCTAGGCAGGGAATGCCCTAATATTAACAAAGGGTTAAATAAGGCTTATATAAATCTTAAAAATTGTAAATTTTTTATCATTTTGGTGCTCCTAAAAGTTTGACACCTGTGCGCAGTCCTAATTCATTTTTCTGCACTATTTTAGGAGTCTTTTGCGTGCTCTCAATATCACCTACGCGTTTTAAGGCACCTTTGTATGTTTTTTAAATACCTGTTTACATTTGATCTTTATTGCGAATTAGGATTCTTGGTGCATTTAAAGTCACAGGTACATTACAGAAATACCTTGGCTTTTTTTAGAGTCTTTCGCTTATTTAAAAACAAAAAAATTGCGCGGTTTTTATAACATAAGCGCACTTTTGAAGGTATCTAAAAAATCTAAGCGCTTTCAAATGTGCAGTCAAAGCGCTTCTAAATACACCGGTCCGCCTATGAATCTTTAAATCTTTAAGTTTTTAGCACTATTCTAGCCCTTAACCCTAATTTTAAATATAACATGACCTCTATTCATTAAACATTTCATATTCTAAACATAAAACATCAAAATTGTCTAATGATCAATATTTCAAAATTAATCACATAAAGTTCACTGTTTGTCCCTTAAATTTTGCAAAAAATTTCCGGCGGATTATAAATTTTGGGCGCTGAGTCCAGACAATATTCAGCCGGCGAAAATGCGTTTTGGACGTTGACTATACGCCAATTAATATTCCGCCGGCGGAATATAAGCTTTGGACGGGATCAAGTCCAGACAATATTCCGCCGGCGAAAATGCGTTTTGGTCGTTGACTATACGCCAATTTACATTCCGGCGGAATATAAGCTTTGGACGCTGAGGTCAAGTCCAGACAATATTCCGCCGGCGGAATATTGCGTTTGGGCGCTGACATATATATACAATTCTTCAGCTCGCAGGCATAAAGTGATTGCCTAGTACCCGGTAAGGCTAAAAAGGGCCAGGCACTGACGGGTATGCCGTCTCTTACAAGAGATGTGGGGCGTTATCGGTGTTTGCCAATGTTTATGCCTGCATGCCGGCAGGTCTATACGGTGTAAAATAAACTCGTGTAAAATGACCTTTTACATGAGTTCATTTTACACCGAATAGACTTTTACACGAGTTCATTTTACACCGAATAGTAAAAACGCTTTGCAACATATGTATAATATTTTAAATGATGATTTTCTTATGTAAAATTTTATGAGGATTCTAAATATGTTACAGTTTTGTCTAACTCTTTTAGTTTTTAAATAAATGCGATTTTAAAATTTAAATAACTATATAAGTTAGCATATATGAATTTTTACAAATTTATTTATAATCGACCAATTTAACATAATACAACGAATTTAATTATGTCATTCGCGAAATTACATTCTCTATCTTATAATTTCTTAAAATATAGATAAATAAAGCCCAAATGTTAGTTCAAAAATTTTGTTATAAATAGATGTATTGTGAGTATTTAATTTATAACTCGTGTTGCCGAGAGGCTAGAGTTCGTCTCCCCAGCCCATGCGTGCCCGAGTTCTATTCCTTGAGTATACTTTTTTTAAATATTTTTTTAACATACCCAAGTGTTGCCTGACTTAAATTAAAAATATTTTAGTAGTTTCTGGAAAGTTTTTATGTTATTTTAAGTAAATAAGATGATATTATATTATAATTTTTTTAAACCTTATTTTTTTGTTAATAACTTAAAGATACTTTTTCTAGGGAACTTTGTATATGTTCAACTAGTAGATTTAGGCGCTTCTTATGTTAATTTTTATGAAAGATGAGCCCTTACTTCTCATTTAATAATAATTTTTGCATTTTTATTTTAATTTATAATTTATATGTTATATTGTTTCACTCAATTAAGAATTTATTTTAATTAACTTGAAAAATAAAGATCCTACTCCAACTGCGATGAGTATGAATTCTTACATATATAATGGCTGTTTCTTAAAGGTATTTCGCCTCTTAATGTCTAAAATATATAAAATTTCATCATTTTTAGAATTTATTTTATTTTGCCATGTATATCAATATCGTAATGTTATGGGTCATATAATAAATTAAAAGTGCAGGCAACTCCAGGGATAAAATATAACAACATTTGAGTGTTCAAAATAACATTTTAGAAACTGCGAGTATTTAAACTAAGTCAGGCATTGGGTATATTAAAAAAATTTTAAAAAAAATATTTTCTCTGGGAATAGAACCGGGGTACGCATGGGCTGGAGAGACGAACTCTAGCCTTTCGGCAACACGAGTTCTAAATTAAAGACTGATTCCGAACTAACATTTGGGCTTTATTTATCAATATTTTAACAGAAATTATAAGATAGAGAAAGTAATTTCGCGAATGAGATTATTAAATTCGTTGTATAATGTTAGATTGGTCGATTAAAATCAATAAATTTGTAAAAATTAATATATGCTAATTTATATAGTTATTAAAATTTTGAAATCGCATATATTTAAAAACTAAAAGAGTTAGACAAAATTGAATAACATATTTATAATCCTTATAAAATTTGATATGAAACCGTCATTTAAATATAACATATGTTGCAAAGCG
The DNA here is from genome assembly GCA_030555515.1 of Acutogordius australiensis. Taxonomy (NCBI): domain Eukaryota; kingdom Metazoa; phylum Nematomorpha; class Gordioida; order Gordea; family Gordiidae; genus Acutogordius; species Acutogordius australiensis. The sequence continues at coordinate 147,315 of CM060244.1, read as the reverse complement.
TTTTTATTATTCGGTGTAAAATGAACTCGTGTAGAAGCCTATTCGGTGTAAAATGAACTCGTGTGAAAGGTCATTTTACACGAGTTCATTTTATACCAAACAGACCTGCCCCCTGCCTGCTATATTCCTGAGAATGCGGCTAATATTACGGTATTAGCGAAATCAAACTTTATTCTACTAAGCCCAGGAGTTATGAACAATCGACGCAAAGCAATTTTAATGCTCCCCACCCAAACAGAATTTTGTCCTAACGCAAATTCACTTTGCCAAAAGTAGCAAAATAGCTAGAAATATTTAAAGATTAAAAATCTAAACACAAATTATGTTTTTGCAAAATTATAAAATATAATTCTTTTTAATTTTTTTATAAATATACTTACCATTTTGACTAAAAAATGAAAAAAAAAATTCTAAATTAGGACGACGCGTTCAGAGTTCAGTCATTTTTAAATTATATACTTTTTTAAAATTCTAAAAAATTATATTGGTTCAATATTAAAATTAAATAAGTTACCTTTAAATGAATAGATATCAACAAGCAAAGACTTTTAAATATACTTTGAGCAAATACGCGAATGTTGGGAATATTGTTAAAAACAATGGTTAAAAGATTTTTGATGCAAAAAACTCATTATTTCTTTTTTTACATTTTCCGAATTCTTAATAATTTTTTTTTAAAAACGAATTCACTCCAAACAGACCCTTTAGAATAAAGTTTATGTAAAATTATTCCAATGTATAATTTTTGGTAAATACAACTTTTTAGAAGTGACTATATTATAAACGAAATGTAGCTAATTCTCATTTTAAAATTAATATTGTTTTTCGGGCGCGTTGAGACATCATTCATTTTTACAAAATTTTGAAATTTTTACTTTTTTACATGAAACATATTTTAATGAAAAGGCAATCCTTCTTATTAGCCATATAAAATTTTTTTGATACCAAAATTTTTAAAATTTAAAAAAAAAATAAACCGTTTTAAATTATTTGAAAAAATGAATGAAGTTTGAACGCGCCCAAACAGATATTACGTAGTTTGTGGCGTCCGGTTTACATCTTACTGTATCACATTTAGGGGGTTTATTAAGTTCGTTATAAATAATGTTGAATTTTGCTGAAAGAGCCTCTTTCATTAGTGGATTCCATCGAACTAAGCATGAAGTGGCATTGCAATGTTTGACAAAAGAATCTTCAGCTTCTTGAATAATTTAATAGTAATGAGCTAAACAACATATATATTACATAAGGTTCGACATTTTTATGTAAGGCCATTGGCGCATAGGGAGGGGGGGGGGCGATTTAAATTTGGGCACCCTATCTCGCCCTTGACATATAATCATTCTTGTGAAACGTTTACAAATGATAAAAATTAGGCCTATATAATAAAATTTCTCGCTCCTTTGTTTTTTCCATAAAATATCTTCCGCGTCTTAAAGGTGCTTTTATTGTGTCTTAAGGTAACAAGATTGATATCCATATACAAAAAATCGATTCGGCAGATGCAAAAGACTCTCATTTTGACTTAAATTTAGCTCTAAATAGGGTTGTTCTATAGCTAAATTTGAATTCATTATAAACATAAATCTTCTCGCAGCTCAACAAATTTTCGAGAGACATGGACTAGCGTTTTAGACCAGCTAGATTTAAAAATGGAGGGATAAACCGGTGCCAATTTTATGGGGCAAACGTTAGAACTTGTATATAAACGCAGGTCAGAAATTTTTGACAGTTATGAGCTAACAGGAAACCTGCCATTTTAGCTATCGGTCAAAATTGCCTTTTTTTATATGGACGTAGCAAAATAGCCGAAGGCAAAGTGAACTTTAAAAAACAAAATATGTATGTAAAAAGGCCTTCAAAGGGGTCATTTTATTTTAGTTTCAAAATCTTCTTTTTCTATAACATTGATATTTGTCGATCTGTGTTGTCTTCAACCAAAAAATTTAACATTTAATCTACCAAATTTTACTATAGTCAAAACTAGTTCGTGTAAATAACAAAATAATATACTCTTACAAATTAAGCCGTTGTAAACTTTTTCAGCAATAGGCTAAATTATCTCAAGTTAAATATACAGCGATAATACCTTGTAAACCTATGTGAATTGATAGATCTGCATAATTTTTTTAAAATATTGTAGGTATTTTCCTTGAAGTGTAGTTAAAAAAGAAAATTCCCAAAATGGAAACAATATTTCGGCACATTCATTACAACAAAATATACCTATATTTTGGAAAACTAGGAGCCCTGCAATGAGGTGCAAAGATTACCCAGCATTTTTTTGTCTTAGTGACATGATTTGAGTGTATGCTGTTTGTTAGTCCTACGGCATTAATCTTAATATAAAGAGCTATTTTTTGTAAATAAGATTAATTAGCCCTTTCTCAATTCCACAATATTTATGCTCCCTTGCGTTTGAAGCATGATTCTACACTATGTTTCTGCACTACTTGCTTAACTTTACATTATTTTACACATAACTTTATATTTCTATACACATTTTTTATTTTTATACTACAAATTTTTCTTCGCTTCGTAGAGATTTATCAATAAACAATATAATTGACTAATTTACTATTCAAAATATGGACACATGGAAAATCGGGAAAAAACATTAGGGATGGCAAATGTTGTCATAGTAGCCTTTTTTTATTGCATATTTAAACACACAAGAATAATCATTTAGCAAAGGGGTGGGTAGGTGGATTACATGCGCTGCATGCCTTTACGGGTCGGTGCATGCATAATCTTATATAGTTGTCTTAAGTAATTGCCTCGAATTGCATATGACCACCTTTTTATAATATAGGAAAAATCTGATTAGCTAAAACTCAGATACAGTATATTTTAAATGAAACTTTTTAATCAAGATAAGTTTGTTTTTATTTCAAATTATTTGCAAAATTTGTGAGTTTTTATGAAGGCCAAAATTGTGCAAAAAAAATAAATTATTGATACACCTAACAAATAAATCTGAACACACAGTTCAACAAATTTTTAAGAGTCCTCAGCTAATTATAGATATTAGCCCTGCTATTTCTAGTGCCGAAAACTATTTTTTTCCTTCATTTTATTGTTTGTTTATAAGTTCATGCATAACTAACTTTTATTGTTCGATGCACTATGTTAATTTTTTTTATATAGTCATTTTATAATGTTTTTTATTGATTTAAATGATGCATATAATTATTTTGGGAAAGTAAAAAAATAGCCATGTTTAAAATTGATTTTTAGAATTTTAAAATAATTAATTAATGTAATCAATGCGTCTAAGCTAAATTTTATATTTTTTTTTATTTTACAAAAAAATTTTTAGCCAGGGATTCAGCGTCCAAGGTTATAATTGAAAAATTTAACGTTTTTTCTAAAATTTTTAAGTTTTATTGGCAACCATAGGTTGTTGTCTTAATGTAGTTGCGTCCAAGTAACTTTAAAAAACTAATAATTTTTTTGAAAATTTTATACTGACAATTTTAAGTGGGATGAGTCTGCCAAAGTGTCTAAACTAAATTTTGAAAAAATATCGATGCGTCCAAGGTTAAACTTAATTTTAATATTTTTCTAAAAATTTTTTTTTACACAATCCAAGAGTGTGCGTGTAAGGTTAAAATAATTTTTTAAATTTGTTTTAATTGACAAATTTAAGTGGAATAAGTGTCTAAACTAAATTTAAATAAAATTAACCCAATGTTGATTTTTAGGGAGATAAATATATATTTAAGGACACGCTGAATGAGCTATTACATTGTTACATAATCCACTAAATCAAATTAGAAATATAACTTTCGAGTGGAATTGCTTTTTTATGGAATATAATATATTTGTCGATTATTTCTCCAATTTCACAATCAAGATACATTTTTTTAAAAAACGTCAAACAGAAAGTAATTGTTTTGGGCATCGGTTTAAGACACCCCTCAAATCTAGGGCCATTTATTAGAGTTTGTAGGATAAACAGTTTGCAGGCAACAGATATTTTATTTCTTCTTTTTTCCTCATACAGGTCAACAAATAACAATGTCAAAAGTGTGAATTTTATGAAAACATAAAAGAATGCATTCCCATGATGGCCTAATCTCATATATATTTATTTGTTTTTCTTAGTGTCTGTCTTTGCCTCCTTAAATCCATTTATAACGAAAAGGCCTTTTTTGACAAAAATGACAGATCTAAATATACCCTACAGAGAAAAAATTTAAAAATCTTGCATATAAAAATCTCTTGTAACTTATATTTTTAACAAATAATAAAAAATAAAATTTATTAATATATCAAGCTCTTACATCGGCAATTAAATAATACAAAATATTTTGCGTCCAAACTTAAATACGACGCAATATATTATCAGTTTTTAATGAAAATATTATTTGAAGTTTGAAATTAACAGTTTAACTATTGTGAATATGCAAAAATAAAACATTAAATTTTTTTGTTTTTGAATATTTTTTGGTTTTTTGACCTTTTTTCTAAATTTTTTATGTTTATAACTGACTAACTAAGTTCGATTAGGAACGGTATATGGGTTTGATATTCCCTAAGATGGCAGGTTTGATCTCTAGTTAACTCATAACTCTCAAAAATTTGTTGACCTGTGTTTTTTAACTATCGTCTTTAACATCAATTACAATATTAATATCCTTTTTGATCAAATTGATAGATCTTAATCCCTACAAAGAAAAAATTTATGAATCTTTTTTTTCATATTTAAATCCTTTGTAACTTAAATTTATCATCACAAATAATGAAAGTAAGTTATATATCAAGCTCTTACAGCATTTTAATAATACAAAATGTTTCACGTTTAAACTTAAATAAGACACAATATAATATCAGCTCTAAAAATATTATTTGAAGTTTAAAGTAAACAGTTTAACTGTTGTGAATCGGCTCATAGCTCAGTGGCAAACCTTCTGCCTTAGACGCAGGAGGTTGCGAGTTCGAATCCGTGCACAGTAACTTTTTTCTTCGGAAAAATAGTATACATGTGCAACCACTTTAAAGCTTTTGAGTGGCCTGCTTAGGCATTAGGTCTTAAACGATATGTCTAAAAGTAAGAGCCTAGGCTAAAAACCTAGGTCGCCGGCGTGCGTGCAAATCTTACTATTTTACCCGTCGGCAATATTAATTGCTTTGCTCGGGTTAAAGAGTCAAAGCCCTAACGGGTATGGCATCCCTAAGTGGGGAAAGGTATAGGGGAAACCTCAAACCAATTGTTTTTTTTAACTGTTGTGAATATGCAAAAAAATTTAATTTATTTTTTAAATCTATGTTTTTTTTGACCTTTTATTTAAATTGTTACTGTTTATAGCTGACTAACGGGTGGGTCTGAAAAGCAGAATCCTAAACTGCCAAATCCAAAGAGCAAAAAATCCTAAAACGCGAAAACGTAAGTAATTAATCAATTTTTAAAAAAAATGGGCGGAGATTTTTTTTTTTACATTTTTATGAATTTGTCGGTATTTTGATTATTTTTTTGATGTTTAAGTAATTTTTAAAGAATTTTGCTATTTAGGATTTTGCGTTTTTTTGCCGATTTCAGTAATTTTTCAGAAAAAAATTTATTTTTAGATTTTGATATAAATTGATTAATATAGTGTTCCTATGAAGTAAGGTAAAACTTGGCCGCTTTTCGGAAATATTGCTTTTTTTGGCCGAATTCAGTAATTTTTCAGACAATTTTTTTTCCTATGAAGTTTTAAGGTATGATTTTGCCGCTTGACCGGGATTTTGCGTTTTTTGGCCGAATTCAGTTATTTTCCAGACCAATTTATTTTTTAGATTTTGATTGTAATGAAGTTCTAAGGTAAAATTTTGCCGCTTTCAGGTATTTTGCGTTTTTTGGCCGAATTCAGTACTTATTTAGACAAAATTTTTTTTTAGATTTTGATTTTAATTAATTAATATGGTCATGAAGTTTTAAGGTAAAGTTTCGCCGGTTTTCGGGGATTCTGCGTTTTTCGGCCGAATTCAGTAATTTTTCATAAATTTTTTTTAGATTGTTATAATCAATTAATATGGTGTACCTTTGATGTTTTAAGAAAAATTTTGCCTTTTTTAGCCGAATAGTAACACTGGACAACAAAACAAGATCAAAATTTTTTAAGGGTTTTGAAGAGAATTTTCTTGCGATAACGATCCCGGGTTTAGTTTTTTTCCAGTTCCCCTAAAATTTTTAAACCAGCTTAGAAAAAAAATTACAAAATTTCTTTAACTATTAATTTTCTAAAAAATATATTAATATATGAAGATTTCTTTTAAAAAAATTATCTAAAAAAGGTTATAGCTTAAAATTCTTAGCAATTTGCTTTCAAGTTATTTAGGATCAAAAAACGGATTTTATGATGAAAACTAATAATTTTATAAAAATAAAAAAATAAAAATAATAAAACGTCTTACGTTAAAATAAATGTTTCCGTAATCTAAATATATTTTTAAACTTTTGTTATTACCGATAAGTTCTATGATATAGAAGCCCAAAAACTCAAAAAAAATGAAAAATCTTAACTTTGACAGTGAATAACTAAAGAACTGAGGCATTGGCTAAAATTCTGAATTCTAATTAGCATTAAAATCTTGACCAAAAACGATGGTTGTCATAAATGATGCTTAAGGTCGTCAAATTATGCTGTCCAGTGTAATTTTTCAGACAAATTTTTTATTTCAGATTTTGATTTTGATTGATTAATAATGTCCCTATGAAATTTTAATGTGAAATTTTGCCGGGTATTTTGCGTTTTGGCCGAATTCAGTAATTTTTCAGACAAATATTTTTATTTTGAATTTAATTGATAAAGCAGAGTCGCTTTTTTTTGGTCAGCTTTTAAAATCAGGTGGGTAAATTTAAAAAGGAGCAATTTAAGGATATTTCTGATGGCAAAATAACCTTAAACACAATCGTTTTTTAACAAACGTTATCTTTAAAAAAAACAATTGGTTTGAGGTTTCCCCCATACCTTTCCCCATTTAAAGGCGCCTTCGTTAGGGCTTTGACTCTTTTAACCCGAGCAAAGCAATTAATATTGCCGACGGGTTAAAAAGTAAGATTTGCATGCACGCCGGCGACCTAGTTTTTAGGCTAGGCTCTTACTTTAAGACATATCGTTTAGGAACTAGCTTAAGCAGGCCACTCATAAGCTTTAAAGTGGTTGCACATTTATATTATTTTTCCGAAGAAAAAAGCAGGTGTGCAAGGATTCGATCTCGCAATCTCCTGCATCTAAGACAAAAGGTTTGCTACTGAGCTAGTTAAAAAATTAAAACTTTTTCGTTGGAGTATCGATGGGGAGACACCTACCGCGATTGTGCGTTAAAGCATCAATTTTTTAGCTTTTTAAAGATAAGGTTTTTTAAAAAACTTGTTTGTTTAACGTTTTTTGCCATCAAAAATTTCTTTATATTGCTTCTTTTTCATTTCACCCACATGATTTTAAACCAAAGCTGACCAAAAAAAATCAAATTGGGGTACTTAAAAAAAGTGTTGCAATTGGGTCGAATTGAACTAAAAGAAAATAATAATCTGGTAGAACTTAAACAGATAAAAATATTCTTCAATTTTCTTATATTTTTTTAGAATACTTAAAGAATCCGTGTTGGGTAGGCAAAAAATTTAATTTATAACTTTCCTAGAAAAAATTTATTTTTTTTTATGGAAGAATTTGTTAATTTATGAATAAATTTGAAGCCAACCTTTTTAATTTTAGGTCTGGCCTTAACAAATTACCAAACAGTGCTGTCGTTTTGCAATGATATTAGTCAAATTTAGTAAAATATACAAAACTCTATTATTCTATTACACATAGTCTAATGAGTGAATCTAATTTGAGTCCTCAAGAAATTTGCCAATTTGACATAATTTTATATTTTGGATTAGGCCGAGACTTATATCTGGTTTTCTTATAATATCTCAAACAATGGGATATTCTATCTAATAACATAATGCGTTCTATTTATAAAGCCATAGCCATAAGGCAAAAATGCCTTTACATATAACCATAATTTATGGGTTTTATACTAATGAAAAGAAATGATAAAATAAGACATGGCCATGCTGTAACATTTGCTGTTTTTCCTGTAGCCAATATAGAAAATAAAATATACTAGTTAATCCTATGGCCTCCTGAGCAGTGTGAAAGTTAAAAATGACCTTGAAATGATATATTGTGTTACGCTCCAGACTTGTGACATTGAACGAACACTAACAAGAAAATATAAGCAAATATAAAATGTAATAAACAAAATCATTATAGTACTAATATCTCTCTGTACAAAATAATGGCATAATTTTATTTTAATATTACCATGAAAAATTAATTAATCTAAACCATTATTAAATAATTGGTTTAATAAAGACTTTACATATATATAACGCTTTATATGATTTCAGCGATATTAAAAAAATGTAAAAACTAGTGTAATTTTTTATTCTCTATAGTAAAATTGCACATAACGGGTATGCCGTCTCTTCCAAGAGATGTATGACAAGGTAGGCTAGCAGGTGAATGAGTCTGTCCTTCAAATTTTGCCAGGGTTTTAAAGCCTGCATGCTATAATATTCACCAATGGATATTATCATAGGCATAGGAGAGGTTGGGATGTGACCCCCCCCCCCCAATGCCATATCCCCACCCAAATTGAAAATTTTTAGTGCATATCCCCCCCCCCCCCCCCCCCCCCCCCCAACTAAAATACCAATTAAATATAAAATTAAATAACATTTAAAATATTTTTAAATATTTAATTTTAAAATCTCCCTTCCCCTCAAATTAAAATACTAGTTAAATATTTTAATTATATAAATTCATTACATAATTGTATCATTAGTATAAAAATTTATTGCATATAATATATCAATAATATAATTTTCTTAATACCATATATGTTTGTTTATATAAACATCATTTATAAAAGTCCTTAATGATTACTCAAATTTTAAAAAGTAAAATTAAGTAACAATCATAAGAATCAGTAGATTTAAAACTTTCTCGGCAAAAAATTTTTTTAAATTCCCCCCCCCCCCAAGCTTTACAACTTACGCCCTTAGATATTATGGTAATGGCGGAGAGACGCGCTTACTTCTTTTGACCTTAAGGGTTATGAACGTCGCCGCATAGCAATTTTAATGCTCCTCACCCAAACAAAATAATTAAATCAGCTCTAGGAATAAACTTAAAAGTTTTTTTTAATTGTTTCCACTTATAATTAAAAAATTATCCTAATAATTATTTAAACAAAGTTGATATTTTATTGCTAAGTCAAATATATTACAACTTCTTTCTTAATTTAATTAAAACGGAAATATCTTCAATTAAATGTCCTATTATTTTTTCTCAAAAATATTATATATTAAAGTAGTTTAACTTAACCCCCTAACTTAGACATACAAAATTAAAACTTACAGACCATAATTTTAAGGTTTTCAACATGTTAGAGCTATCTATTCATTTAATTGTACACTTACTTTATAAATTTAAAGCTACTATTATTAAAAATGTAAATTTAACAAAGAGTTTTTGAAGGTGCATATTTTACTCTATATTCTTATAAATAACATCGACTATATCTTGTATTTTGGGGTCTTGTACATATTCAAAAAATTCATGAAAAATATTATAAAATTATTTTTGGCTTAATTAGATATTTAAAAAAAAGTTCATTATAAGGTGGAATGAAAACTTTTTTGATACATAACAAAAAAAACAATAAAAGAATATTAAAAAAATTAAATTAAAACCAGAGCTGGGAAAAAACCCATTTTTCGACTAAACTCAAATTTTTGTTTTTTAAAAATTTTATGACAGATTAAAAAAATATATTATTAATAAATACAGAATATAAGCAGAAAATCTTAAATTTTATAAATATTTTCTTGATTAAAGCTAGAACCCTTTATTTTTTCTAAATTTCGAAAAATAAAAAAATGAGTTTGACCCAAAAATGGGCATTTTCCCAGCTCTGATTAAAACTATATTTTTTCTCTAAAATTGTTTTATTGGCAATTTTATAACATTATTATTTGTTCGGGGGAAATTTGATTAAATATGTAGGAGGCTCATTCTGCTAAGCGACTTTTATTAGACTGTAAACGTGTGTAACAATACCTACCTCTTTGTCCCTTTTACACATCGTTTTTATAGTAGTATTTCCCATTTCATTTGCAGCCCAATGTGTTAGGGTGTATGTCAAATCCGCATCAAAAGATTCCTTCCACATCACATTGCAAAATTTCATCCCACAATCGACTTTTAAATACGGGACTATATATACATAAATACACCATGTCTCATTTTGACATTTAGCAGCTAGCCATTAAAAAAACTTAAATTTTTTAGCGTGCATAATGCGGCAGGACAAAAACACAAAACATTAATAAGTATTTCGTGTTTTGTCCTACCCTACAAAACGTGCTTTTTTCAAAATTTTGCGCATGTGCAAAACCCTTTCAAAGTTGCCGATGGCCTGAGGCCATTATGCCCTAAAACGAACGTTAAGTAAAATTAGCCTACAAAAGAGGATTTTGGTACATTTATTCTTGTGAAACGTTTAAAAATTGTTTTATAATGGATGACGTTCCCTTGCTTCCTTTTCTTCCCCTTATTTGCTATTTAATTTAAGTATTTGATTTGAACCATTTTTATTTTTTGCTGACTGAGTATTTTAGTTTAATACCTTTTGCCATATATAACACAGGTCAACAAATTGTTGAGAGTTATGAGAACTAAAGTGACCAAAACTGTCATCAAGGATTATCAAATCCGTTTACCATTTTTTGTAATTAAACTTCATAAGTCAGCTCTGAGCATTGAAAATTTTAGAAAAACTGTAAAAACCATTCAAAAACAAAAATAAATTGAAATTTTTTCTTGCATATTCACAACATTAAATGTTAAAATCAAAATTCAAATGATATTTTTATTAAAAACCGATATACCATGTCGCATTTAATTTTGGACGCGAGATACTTTGTAGTATTTATATGCTGATGTATGAGCTTGAAATATTAAAAACTTCATTCCTCATTATTTTAGTGATAGACATAAGTTTTAAAAATTTTTCATATGAAAAAAAGATTCTCAAATTTTTTATTTTTAGGATATTCAGGTCGCAAAATTTGTTAAAAAGGCCATATTTTAGATATGGACGGATTTAAGGAGCCAAGGGCGGAATGAACTAAGAAAAGCAAAATTATATATGAGATTAGGCCATAATGGGTATATGAATTCTTTTATGTTTTCATAAAATTCTTTTTTCTGACATCATTAGAATCACCATTCGCGACCCATTTTAGGGCCCCTAAGAAGTTAAATTATGTTTTTTCTACATAGAACAAATTAAATTATTTTTATAGATTTTTATGTAATTTAGCCATTGCTAATAAAGAACAATAAATTTTTTTAATATACATATAAATAAAATTATTAAAATTTTACACATAACTTAAGTTTTTTGTATTACCTTGTCTTATAAAAAACACTTCATTTTGCAGATAAAGGGTTTAAATAAATTCATTTTTGATAGGCTATACGTCCGCATTTTAGCAAATATTAAAGTATATGGCCTAAAATTTATAAATATGATAGGAATGCAAAAATATAAAATTTTTTTTCAAAAAAGGAAATTATTTAAAATAATATCGAACAAATTTTGTATAACATAATAATAGAATTAATAAAAATAAAATACCCGTGGTTACTCTTACATAATGGCTCCAAATTTCAGTGTCGTTATATTTAGATATGATTGCAAAAGTGTAGTTTGTTTCAGGGAGGAGGTTTGAGATCCAACAAAAACACTTTGTTTAGCAAATAAATAAAAATTATGGTTAAGGGAGGCGTTCGGTCTTCATTTGTTTTTACAAAAATATTTTAACAAAAAATTAAAAATTTATAATATATGAGTTTTTACATAAAACAATACCAAACATTGTTTTCATTCTAACACTTGGGGCGATTGCTCTAATATATCTTAAAAAATTTATATATAATTTCATATAAACATAACTAACAATAATTATTTCAAGGAGATTTTTAGAAATATTGGAGCCCTTAAAAAATTATTTATCAATAAAATTTTTTAAATTTTCTTTTAAAATTTGAGAAAGTCTGGACGCGCCCTAGAGCATGAAAATATCCTAGTCAGACCTGGAGAAAAAAGAAAAGTTTTTTTTTGAATAACTATTTGAGTTCTTCGCAAAATATACGAGTTTGTGCATGGCAAAAAAAAGCCCCTTCCTGTGAAAAAAAGGGGGCATAATAAAAAAAGCCAGCTTTTGGATAAAAACCTCACCCGGCATTTTTTTACCTTTGATTTACTTATATTCTAATTTGTTTCATTTATTTTACGCTGTAGGTTATGTATTGTCAATTACTAAGGTTGAGACTTTTTTGTTTGCCCCACCTGTTTGAATTGAATAGAAATTATTGGTTTCCAAAGAATATATCTCACAAATATTAAAACTAATTTTTTTTTGAATTTTGTGCAGTTGAAAGTTGCATTTTATACGATATCTAATGTTCAAATTACAAATACTTCTTCCTTATTTAAAAATTTCTTGTCAAATTTCAAAGCCATCTCTACTTTTACCAAAATAAATTGTTCTTAATCTTATTAATACATTTACAATTCGGTGGTTATTTTATTTATAATTGGTAAAATTAAATGTATAAGAATCGTAATTAAGGGTTTAGAAAATACAATTTAAAAATTTAGAATTTCTGAATAAAAATTAGGACTGAAAGGATTAGAACTCAAAGGATAGAAAAGCCGACCCGGTCCGGAGACAGCTCGCCCACGAGAATTCGGTAGTGTCAGGCCGAAAAGAGGTCGGACCGATTAATATCTCATATTGCTATTTTTTAGCTATTGTTAACAAGAAAAAAGGATTTTTTATTATAACGATAATATTAAAGCCAAAATTTAGACTACAATTAAAATTTTGCCGTTTTTATATTTGGGGTAGGCGAGGACTATAAAAAACTAGCTTTGAAAAATATGTTTAGTGGGCGAAACCGTAGTATTACGGCCCGGTTTTTCTAGGGCTCAACATAGAACTTAAAAGGCAGTATTTATTTATGACCTGGGCCAAATAAGGCTTTGCCAATATAACCATTCATGTCTGATAAAACCTGCTAATTTACATATAGACCGACCCAATTTATAAATATACTACCCTGTCCCTATGCATATTTAAGAAATTAAAAAAATTTAAGATTTTCAAGAAATTTTATAAAAAGTGAGCTTTTCCGGTTTCTTGAAGCCACTTTTTTCGAGTTTTATTTTGCCTCTTTCCTTTTTGGGAGCTTTTTTTTTAATTCTTTTTTTAACTCTTTATTTGTAGCTCTCTTTCACCCGGGGGGGGGGGGGGGGGGGGGGGTGGTGAGCCAAAGTTTTATGGCTTACTGTTTTTCCAGCACTGTTCCTTGTAAGTATTAAATTGTTTTTCCTGTATATGTGATTGAAATGAATATTTATAAATGATAGATAAGGAGGAAAAGATGATCGCTCTGCCTTTTTTCTAGCCCGAATAGCTTAATCAACTAAATAAGCAAAAAAAATTTGTTCGGCTATGGTTATTGAATAAAAAAAAAAGAAAATTTTCAACGGCGAATATCATAAAAAGAGGGTTGATTTATTTTGGCGTTTTAGGATATGGCTAAGGGCACGTGCAAAGTGAATTTCTATTTTCGTATTTTCAAAATTTTGAAAAATATTTTAGAATAAAACGCATTTTTAAAAAGTTGCCAAATTTAAAGTATGCACATAAAATGCTTTTTCTGAAAAAAAAATATTTTTGAAAAAATTTTGAAAAAAAAAAATAAATTTTCAGAATTTTCAAAATTTTACGAAAATAAAAACTCACTTTGCACGTGCCCTAACAAAAAATTTTCGAAATTTTTATTTACTTTTAGTCATCTCAATGTTAATTGATTTTTTTAACTAGTCGCAGCCTTACAAGCAAATTTCTAAATTAAATTGTTCGTAATTTTATTATTTTTAGAGATTGGAGATGTTTAAAATTTATTTAGATTGTTTGTTCTGCTATATTTTATGAAGTGATTAAAGCACATAAATATATTAGCCCATTTTGTAGCTCCTTAAGAAATGAGATATACCTATATGCTTGGCTCTTTATAATGAGTAGGAGTTTAAAAGTTAACGTTATAGTGATGCTAGGTTTTTTCAATAGCCTAGGATTAAAACTCTCTGGTGCAACCGGCCCCTAATTAGCGGGCATATAAGTCTCAGAAACTGGTATCCTTGGAATCCAAAGAGAACTGAAGAAGAGCCTTTCAGGGTTATAGTCTAAGAAAGCCAACTAAAAGTGGCAAATGGCTAGAGCCAAAAAAGATGCATTTGGGCTTTTCCAATAAATCTGTTGTTAAACCATAAATATTCTCCATTTTTTAAACAAAACTTTATCTTTTTAATCAAAGTAGGTGGCAAATTTTATTAAAATGGCAAAAAAAAATTTGCCCTCTCCCTCTTTTAATGAAGAAAATTGTTATAATCATGTTTATGCTCTTATTATAATTTTTTTATTTATACATTAAATTCAATTAAAGTGTTAGCATAAATATTTTAGGGTATTAGAAACTCAGGTCAGCAAATGTTGCCACTGTGTAAAGCATTTTTGGAAATCATATGAATAAAGTTAGTTACTAATTACATATAAAATTAAATTTTTAAAATGAATTAGGTTGGTAGTTAGTTACTAAAAAACGTTATTCCCCTTTTCTGAATTTTACTTTGTTGTTAACACAATTTCATAAAATTTTATGAATGGTTAATTAAACTGTATAAATAATTTACAAGATTACTTCATTAAACGTTTTTTTTTTGTTTAAAGATACAGAACCTTTAAAAACTTGCTACAGTTAAATTTGACAAAAATGATCTATTTACGACCTCGTATGGAAAATTAATAAATTTATGTGTTATAAAATATTTAAACCACTTAAATCATCTTAAATAACCCGGCATTAAATATTTTACCAAGAACCACATATAGTCATTCAAATAACTTATATTTTATATTTATTTTAATTAAGGGGTATTCGTTATTAATTTAAATTTTTGAAATGAAATGACGATATTGTATTTTAAAATCTATAATTTAACGAATTAAAATGCCTATAATCATATTTAGCAAATTTAGAAATTGAGGGAATGAAAAAAAAAAGACTTTGAAAAAATTTCCTCTGAGGTATAAAATGATAAAAATTTGCGAGATATTAAAGTTTTCTCTTTTAAAACTCTTTTTTGTTGTTATTTTATATAGAATTAAAAGTTATACTGCCCTTATTGACTTTAAGCTAATGCAAATCAACTCATTAATCTTTGATCAAACTGTGATCTATACTTCAAGTTAAGCAACGTTGAGCTTGGTTAGTAGTTTGATGGGTGACCGCCAGCGAATAACAAAACCCTTCATTTTTTTGAAAGCCTAGGTCCAAAAACCGAGTTCACCGGCTCTTGTTAAATCTTACCTAGCTTTGCGGGCCCTCCTGTTAAGTTAAAAGGGGCAAAATCTTACAAGTAAGCCGTAATGAAGAATCTGCACAAAACTACCTTTTTGTACTTTCTCTAGTTGTGCAACCGATTTCGTATGCTATAAATGGTTTTAACTAAATCAAATATCTTACCTTTGCCATGCTTTCTTTGAATGTCTTGCAATTGGATTGGCCTTTCAATGATATCTTGCGAGCCAAAGACCCAGATTTTTCTTCATACAAATAAAATGATGGGCGATGTTCAGCATCATCTTTCAAAAACCAATTAAGTGTGCACGTTGTTTTTCTAATATTTTCAGCTGAAACTTGAATGGGCACTAAAAAACATTAATTAAATTGTTTATTTTTGGGCTATGTGGAGACGTTCATAACTTCTTAGAATCAGAAGAGTTAAGTGCGTTTCCCCACCAATTCCATAAGCTCTATTTTAATGACGCTTATTCCCCGGAACATTACAGCATGCAGGCTTTAGATTGAAAAACGTTAAAACCCAAAGTCATTCACCTGCTAAAACAATGCCCCCTGCCCCCTTGCCCTACATCTCTAGAAAGAGACGGCATACCTCTCAAAGCATGGCCCCTCTTAATTAAATAGTTAAGGCGGTAAAAAAACACCTTTTTATTTAGTTTTTATTATGCATATAAACTTGCAATTATTTTTCATTTATGATATCTATTAATGAAACATAACCAGCAATTTACTATTTTTTACTTAAGTTATTTACAAACAATTTATGCATACATATTCTATTCTATTTAGTCAAGATCTAATTATTATTATTGTGATATAAATTTCTTTTGTTGAATAAATTATCCTATTTATTTTTATTTATCAGTATTTTTTATTTTATCTCCATCAATATCCTTTGTTTATTAAGTTCTAACACACTTTAAACGAGAGCTGGGAAAACCCCCATTTTTGGGTCAACTCACTTTTGTATTTTTCGAAATTTAGAAATAAAGGGTTTTAGCTTTAATTAAGAAGATAATTAAAAAATTTAAGATTTTCTGCTGAAATTTTTGTATCTAATTATAATCTGTCATAAAATTTTTGAAAAACAAAAATTTGTGTTTAGCCGAAAAATGGGTTTTTTCCAAGATCTGCTTTAAACAATTGAAAACGCTTTTCACCCCATTTCCTATTTGGCCCATAAAACCTTTTTCAATGTGTCAAAGTAATTATTGTAAAAATAAAGCCCTAGTCGCCTCTATTTAGTGTCATTTGATAATTTTTTTAAAACTGAAAAGATATATCTTTAAATATTACCATGCAACCACTATATTTTTTTTGATTAAAGATGGCTTGCATGGTTATGCCTATAAAAATCAAAGGACAAGAGGGGGTAGGGGGAGAGGGGGGGTGCTATTTTTGGTTGTCGAGTCCAGTGACATTTGGTTTTTTTTCAGGCATTCTAATTTTCTTGATTGAGTGAGAGTATTATCAAACGGAGGGTTATTAGGTAATCAGCTGGTATATTTTTAAATATAATTTACCTCTAATGAGTAATATCCTTAGCCCCGCTAAGGGATATAAAAGTGCTAAAGCCCTTATGGGTATGGCGGCAGAAAAAGAGGCGCCGAAGAGTTTATATTTTAGCGGGCCCTCCTATAACCTCCACGAGCCGATTAATTTTTAAGAAATACAGTTATAGAGAAGACAATTTACTTTCTCTCATTCACAGGTCAACAAATTTTGGAAAGTTATGAGCTAACTACGAAGATTTAACTTGCCTGCCACCTAAGTAATTTTACAAACCGTTTATTGTTTTCTCTAAACAGATTTCGTAAGTCAGCTATAAACATTGAAATTTTATAAAAGAAATGTAAAAAAAACAAAAAGGTTTAATAAAATAATTTCAAATATTTATGTTTATTCACAATGGCTAAACTGCTAAATTTAAACTTTAAATATAATTTTGATTAAAACCCCATAATATGTTTTGTCGTGTATAAGTTGGGATGCGAAAAATTTTGTATTTTTCATGTGTTGATGTAAGAGCTTGATAACTTAAAATTTAATTTCTAATTAAGACAAAAAATATATTTTACAAGTAGGGCATGTTAAAACTCCGGAATTCGGGAAAGAGTCCGATTCAACGGGAGTTTTAAAAAACTCCGTTTAAAAAACGCTCCTAAAAACCGCCCGGAGTTATTAGTTTTTAAACTCCGGAGTTTTTTCCCTGGAGTTTAAAAATTAACATTAGCCCAATGGAAATGTTGAAATTGTGTATTTTTTTGTCCAAACTTATTTTTTATAAAAATAAAGTTATAAATATATGCAAAAGCAGCTGATTATGCAAATATCTCAAATGTTATTAATTTTGTTTATTTTAAGTTTTTGTTTGTAAGACTTGGTATAAAGTAACTAAATAATTAAATTCATGTCTACATGAAATTTTAGTCGATAATTTTTGTATTTTGTGATGTTTTTATTATATGATTTGCAACTATTATAATACTATGGTAATCTTTATCAAGTTTGTATCTGCTAACGGTCTCACTAAATTGACGCAAAGCGATTTATGCATTACAAAACTAATTTTTTATCAATTTTTTTTTCCGCGCGGTAAAATATAAGTAGTGTTTTTGGTAAAATTTATTCATTTTTTTTATCTTTTGATAATGTCACCAAATTGTCGCAAATGCGATTTATGTATTGTAAATCTAATTTTATATTGATTTTTTTTCTTGTTGTAAAATATAAGTAGTTTTTTTGGTAAAATTAATAATTTTTATTTCTTGTGATAATGTCGCCAAATTGTCGCAAATGCGAATTCAATATTAACGTATTTTTCCGATTTTTCTAGCTCCTGATTACTTAATAATATACTTGCTCGCCCCCCCCCCATCTGTTATCCGATCAGCCGGAATTTTTTTTTAATATTGGTTTGGCCGGCCCACCCGAATTTTTTTATTACAAGCTAAAAAAATTTTGATTTTAATTATCAATGTAATACAGAATGTATAAGTCCCTTATTCGTGAAATAATAACTTTATCACTTTTAGTTTTTATATTGCCGGGCCCGTTATAAATTATCCCAGTGCGTTATCAAAATTCTACATACAGATTATAACCTACAAATCTGACCCAAAATTTTATGCTCGGTTTGTTGATTAACGATTAAAAAGGAACACAAGTATAAAACATTCACTCACTCGCCATAATTCTACCCGTGATTTTGTTTTTATTAATGGCACAGCCTGGGTTACTAATATTGCGCAATTAAATATCAAGCTATAAAAATATCTATACAAAGTGTCAGAAATTTGTCACCTAAAATGATACAAATATATTTTATTCCATATTTACAAGAGCTAAAAGCAATAAATTGAAAAAATTAATTTAATATCAAATACATTGACGACATTTAGGTGCAACTATGCTTAAAATTAAAATTTACTAAATTTTATTAATAAATAAGGTTATTAACAACTCGAAAAAGTTTTTCAATATTTAAATAATGGCATTTGCAACAATTTGGTGACAATGTCACTAGTTGCCTAAAATTAAAATTTTTTTACAAAAATTATTCATATATGGTAGCCCGAACAATATGTCTTAATATTTATTCAATATTAAATTATAGACATTTCCGACAGTCAGGTGATATCGACTCAGCAGGCTTCATATTAACAAAATTTGGGGTTAAAAAAAACGAAAAAGTTTTTCCATATTTAAATAATGACATTTGCTACAATTTGGTGACAATGTCAAGTTACCTAAAATTAAAAATTACAAAAATTACTCATATATGTCAGCCCGAAAGAAAAAAAAATCGAAAATATTTATTCAACATTAAATTACAGATATTTTTGACAGTCAGGTGACTTTGACTCAGCAGGCTTCATATTAGCAAAATTTACCAAAATTTAATAATAAATAAAGTTAAAAACATAAAAAAACTCGAAAAATTTATTTAATTTAAATTATAGACATTTAGGTGACATCGACTCAGCAGGCTTTATAATGACAAAATTAAAATTTATTAATAAAGCCTAAGTAAGAAACTTTATATAATGATATCTAACACACCACCGCCCAAACCAAAAGAATAAAAATAATATAAATTCAATATTTAATTATTTGCATTTAGGAATGTTTATTGACATGATTCCAGCAGACTTGATTGAAAAATTTATTAATAAATAGTGTTACAAAAAATTTTCCAGGCCAAACAAGGTTTAAATGTATTAATTATGTAACAAAAAACAAAATACTATTTTTCTCTCACAAATTTCTTTTACAACAAAAAAAAATATCGTTTTATTTTTCATATCGTAGTAAAAACATCTGGTCTAAATCCCCCTATTTATATAAAAAACTCACTTTTGAAAACAACTCCAAAAAACCCGCCCGGGTTGAGCTCCAGGAGTTCAAAACGGGAAAACTCCGGAGCATAGGGGTTACCCCCACTCCTTCCTTAAATCAAACTGGCGTTTTAGTAAGCCCTATTTACAAGTGATTTTAATATGAAAAGATATTCTAAAAATTTTCTCCTTAGGGTATTTTCGGAGTCCCAAAATCTGTCATTTTTGGTCAAAAAAGACTATTTTTTGATATAGGTAGCAAAGTGGCCAAAGGCGAAAGCAACTACGAAAAACGGAAAATTTATAAGAGAGGCCATCATTATCTATTCATTTCAGTTTTTATAAACTACTTTCTGACATTAATATTTGTCAACCAATGTTATTATACCTCTCAGTTACTGTTTGATCTGTTCTTCATAATAATTGCTTGTGTATATTCATGATCTCAATCCCAGTCTATTTATAGACCAGCTTTTAAATCAAGTAAACAAATTTTTCCGCCCTGACAAAAAAGTATAAAATGTAAAATCTAGTTCTACCGCCTTTTTGTTTCCTGTTTATGGGGGTTTGAACATGCATGCCTATCCTTAAACAAAAAAATGTAGCCTTCCGATTTTAATTTTAATGATATTAGTATTTTACAATCTTACTTTTCCTATTTGATATAATTATGAACCGATAAAAATTATAATTTTTTATACACAGCTACTTGTCTCTTAGGCATAAAATTTTTCATAATCTAAATACAATTTTTATGAACGTTTTGACCCTTTTATGCATCATTAATACTTATAAGAGTGTATTTGATTTTAGCAAAAGTAAGCATCCCAAAATGTAAAAATTCATAAATATTAATGTACAAAAATTACAAGAATTTCTAAAAAATCATTTGTTAAAATAATCAAATTAACAATTATAGCGAAGGTAGATTGCTAGTAGGGGAAACAAAGCAAGCCACCTCATATAAACTAATTCAGGCACGATTCTAGACCCCTTTTTAGGGGGTGGGCATGCCTAATCTTATAATTATTTTTCGTTCTTAGTTTCTTCCGTCTTTGGCTCCTTAGATCCGTCTATAACGAAAAATGACTTTATGACCAAATTCACAGATCTAAATATACCTAAAAAGAAAAAATTAAAAAAATCTTTTTTGCATACAAAATTCCCTTGTAACCTATATTTTTAATCACAAATAATAAAAAAAAATTTATCAATACAAGCTCTTACATCGGCATTTAAATAATACGAAATATTTCGCGTCCAAACTTAAATACGACACGATTTATTATCGGTTTTTAATGAAAATATTATTTGAAGTTGGAATTTAACAGTTTAATGTAAAAATAAAATTTTAATTTATTTTTGTTTTGAATATTTTTTGGTTTTTTGACCTTTTTTCTAATATTTTCAATGTTTATAACTGACTAACTAAGTTTGATTAGGAAGGTAAACGGATTTGAGATTTCCTAAGATGGCAGGTTTGATTTCTGTAGTTAACTTATAACTCTCCAAAAATTGTTGACCTGTATAATAACTTCTAGTAGGTTGGCGAGTAGTGACCTGCGTAAAGGTGATTTGGTTCTTCTAGGACATGAAAAAAATTAACTGGGGCGTTAAATTTTGATAAATTTTATAATAATCAAAACAACTTCTAGCATAAAATTGTTAGATTAATAAAATACACTGCTCATAATCAACTAATTCTTGCTTACTATTTTACAACATGGTTGCAAAATTTTTTTATGTGCATTTAACGTTAATGTTCATGTTTTATTTAATTTTTTACCCTAATATTAATTACTAGTTATATATAACCAGTGTTTTTCATATATATTCTTTCAGATTTATATTTATACAATTTGTGTTCATGATAATCAATCTTATTTTACTATTCATTTTTTAAAATCAAAGTTTTATACCTTATAGGGAATTTTTTAGAGACTTTTTTATTTAAAATACAATTTTACGGCAGACCCAAACTTCGCCGTTTGCTGCGCATTGATACCAAATGATAAAATTATACTTACAATTAATTTCCAAATCTCATATCTTTTTAAGCAATTGATTTTAGTGTAAACAATTAATTTTAATTCACATTTCCAATTTATATAAGCAATCATTTTTTTTTATTTTATGAATATAATAAATTACAATTAATTTGTTAAAAATAAAAATTTTGAACATGGATTTGTTGTACCCAAAAGTTTTTTTTGCCCCCCCCCCAAGTGGAAAAGCTAGAATCGGGTCTGAAATAACTAAAATCTAGAGTTTAGCCCTGTTCAATTTTATAACAACTAAAATAATGTTAACTACTGTCCAAATGAAGACGTTTTTTAGTTTATTACAATTTTTGAGACGAGATCTCACTTATCCCCTTGCCTGCAAAACAGATTATCCTGCCAATCTGATTTGATTTCAGGAAACCAATATCAAGCGTTAGTGATAACAAAATTTTTCACCGATCACTACCATCCAACTCGACCTTAAAATTATTGGACTACAATTCTCCTACCAAAAGCAAAAGGTTATGACTAGGTAGTCTATCCCATTAAATGCTATTAAAATAATTAAAATAAATAATTTAAATAATATTTTTAGAAAAGTGTTGAAAAACAATGTATAATTAATATAAGGTATCGAAATCTTGATGTAATAATTATCATCAATTTAAGTTACTTTTGTCGTATTTTTAAATCTGTGTTATTTTAATAATTATGTATCATAGATTTAAGATACTTTTGTGGAACAAATATTAATTGGGATATTGCAGGTTTTATCTGTAACTGATCATATATTCGAGATCCACCGTACGCTACTCAAAACCAAACACCTCTAAATTCCTTAAAATATATTCCCGGAAACTCAGCTGAATTTTCTTCCTTTGCACATTAAATTAATCTTAATTGTCCTTTTTTTGAGCTCCTTAACCCACGATTAGCAATGTGGGATTCATATGGACACCAGCATTTAAATTTAAAATATCTTCAAAAAAATTATAGATTATTACTTAAATATTTGTGACTTTTTTCTTCAAATAACACAGGTCATATCAATGTCACAAAAAATTAGTTTATTAAAACATAAAAGCATGCGTCCCAACGATAGCATACATATATATTTTGAGCCTAATATCTTCAGCCCTCAACTCCTTATATCCGTCCATTTCAAAAAATGTCATTTTTTTAACCAAGTTGACAGATTTTAATATACCCTTAAAAGAAAAAATTTAAAAATCTTTTTTTCATATAAAAATCCCCTGTAACTTATATTTATCGCACAAAAAAAATAAAAGTTTTTATTATATCAAGCTCTTACATCATCATTTAGATATTACACAAGATTTCACGTCCAAAATACGACACGATATATTATCGGGTTTTAATAAAAATATTATTTAAAGTTTAAATTTAACAGTTTAACTGTTGTGAATATGCAAAAAAAAGTTTCAATTTATTTTTGTTTTTATATCTTTTTGAAATTTTTGACATTCTTTCTACAATTAATGTTTATAGCTGACTAACTAAGTTCGATTAGAAAACACGGTAAACGGATTTAAAAATCCCTACAGGTTTGATCTCTGCAGTTAATCATAACTCTCAAAAAATTGTTAATAGCCAAAACTAGTAATTAAAATTTAGTCTAACTCATAAAAAAATTTGTTTAGAAATTAGATCTATTGGGGTCCGGTTGCCCACCTGGTTTCATTAAAAATCATGATATTG
This sequence comes from Acutogordius australiensis, assembly GCA_030555515.1. Lineage (NCBI taxonomy): Eukaryota > Metazoa > Nematomorpha > Gordioida > Gordea > Gordiidae > Acutogordius > Acutogordius australiensis. Next base: position 123,777 of record CM060244.1, on the reverse strand, counting down.
CCCTAATTTTAAACTAAAAAAATTGCAGCCTTCTTTTTTTAGATATTCTTCTATAATAGTTATACATATTAAGTGTAGTAATTAAGATATGAATTAATTTTATTTTTCTATATTGCCAAAAATAATTTTTTATTTCACAATATTTTCCATGAATCTTTTTTATGATTTAATCAATAATATTGATATATTTTTATTGAAAAGATTTATTTGATGTATAGAAAAATAAAAAATTCCAATTTTTTAGTTTTTTTTTTTACTTTGTGTTAAATAAAATTTTTAATATAAATTAATGATAAATTATAGTAGTTAATAATTACAGAACACCTATTTTTCTTCGAACTAATATAAAAAAATTTATAGTTCTAAAACTCTTGAAGCTATAGATGTTTAAAATTGGGTGTAGCAATCGCGTTACAAATTTCTCAACCTAGCATTCGCGGGTTAAGCTTTGATTTCATTCTCATTTTAATTTAAGATCCATTCTTTCATTGTTATATATTTTATTTCTAAATATTTTTTTAACTTAAAGCTTCTTGTATTACCACTCTTATGTAATCTTGTTTAGTAAATTTTTAAGATCATTTTGCCTTTGATGATGAGAATTAAATAAAAAGGGAAATGAGGAACGTAAGAGCGAACCTAATTTAGTAGGGCACATAAAATTTAAGTTTGGCAACAAAAGGCGTTGCGTGAATCAAGGTTTAATATAAAATATAAATGGAAAATATTTGCAATGTGGGAAGCTTTTACCCGGCGGCACCCAGTATGTTTTGTTAACCTCGCCTAAACCAACGTACGTATTTTGTGCCCAAACGAGCAATTGGACGTGATAGATTGCTGAGATTATATTCATTTTGTAGCTATGGACATTTCCGTCGAGCGTTTCATGTTTTACCATTCCCTCATTGTTATACACTCTTAAGCTGTAATCACTTTAATTTATATAAAAAAAACACTTGATAAATCAATATTTGGTAGGTTACCGGTAATGAATAAAAAAAATTTTTTTAAATAATTTAAAACTGGTGCTATCAGAATTTGAAGCATACCCCACTATTTATGAATGTGAGGTAAAGTTTATACGTGGGAAATATTTGGGGGAGGTGGGTATTTTGTCAAGAATGCCTAATTTTTATTGATTGCTTTTCACAGCACGAAGTTTACCAAAGAAGGGAGTATACCAGAGTTTACCCCACCTCCCCCCTTCCCTCTTTGCAACAATACTTAAATCTACAACAATGAATGCTCGGACAAATGTATGAAACTAATCTACTTTATAATCATTTCTCCATTTTTTTTTAGTTTTTTACCGGACAAAAAAATTTGGACGACCTTAAGCATCTATGGAAAATATCGTTTTTGGTCAAGTTTTTGGTGCTGATTACGAATATGAATCAGATAGCCAATGCTTCAGATTTTCAGGATTAACGTATGGTGATGAATTTTTTTATATACATAATTTATTTTTGTTTACATGTTTTGTAAAATTAATAATTTTCGTCATAAAATTAGCTTAAAAAACTTAAAAATAAATTGCTAATATTCTAAGGTAATCTCTTTTAGATATGTTTATGCCAATAGATATTGTGGAAAATTAACGGAAAAATTTTGTAAATTTTTTTTGAATCTTTGAAAACAATTAAAAAACATGCGTTCGTAAAGTTCATTATTCTTTACAAAATATTTGTAATATTAATATTTTAATATCAAAAAATTTTATTCTGCTACCAAGGTAAAATTGTTGGCTCTTTTAGTACTAATGCCTTAAATAACAAAAAAAAATTTCAACAAATTCTTAAAAAATCTAAAAAAAACTTTTAATGCGCCTAAAAATGAGAAAATGGCTCTCACAAGGGTTTATATAAAATAAATTCTCCCGTCCTTAACACAAAAAATTATACGGAGTTAAATTCATTTAGATATAAAAAATATCTATAAGACAAACAAGAAAATTTTAATGCATAATATATAAAAAAGTACTGGGATGTGTTCTGAAATGTATCAGCCCAACATATGTAAAGTTCATGCCCATTGGTATTCACATTTAATCTAACAGCCTCTAAATATGTAAAAAGGTTTGCAAATTTAGTAGGTATTACTTGATGAATTTATATCTAAATTTATATAAACATAGCTAATCATAACAATACTGAAATAAAAATCTACAACATTGGAAAAATATTTTTTTTTTTAATTTTTAAAATGTTTTAAAATTTGAATAAAGTCTGAACCGTATAAAATATAATTTCAGGTTGTATGTTTTAAGGTAAACATCAGCGGCCTACCATGAGTTATTTTCAAATAGGGTGAAGAATTTCTAAGGAGTTTATATCGGGAATTAGTATTATAGCATGACAAAGTAAAAAAATTATATTATTGTTTTACATACATAATTAAATATGTAAAAATCAATTTAAATTATTATATAACTTCGATTTGATTTTAAGTTATCCAACTTATTTGAGCTAAATTTTTAAAGCAAAATTAAATTATCTGCCAAATTATTAAAAAAAACTCGAGGACTTTAGCGCTAAATAGCTATTTTATTTATGATTTTTCAAATTTGTGTTGGCTATGTTAAAAAACTCATAGTTAAATTGCTTAAGTATTGTTCAAGAAGGTGATTGTATCAGATTACATTTAATATATTATTATTTAATTTAAAAAATTAGCTCGTGGTCTAGGTTAAGCGAATGCCCGACAGGGCTAAAAAGAGCTATGCCCTGACGGGTACGCCGTCTCTTTCAAGAGATGTAGGGCAAGGGGGCATTGTTTTAGCAGGTGAATGACTCTGGCCTTCGACTTTTGCCAGAGTTGTAAAGCCTGCATGCTATAATATTTCTGAAAATGGGGCGTCATTACAATGGGTTTTATGGTATTGTCGGAGAGACGCACAAACCTACTGACCCCAGGAATTATGAACGTCCCCGCATAGTAATTTCAATGCTCTTCACCCAAAAAAGAATTTAAAAAACACAAAAAGAAAAGAAGATTCAAGAGAGTGTATATATAGTTACTGAAGAAAATGTTTAATTATTATAAACATTATTTTTTATCTTTCAAAATTAAAATTAAAGTAATTTAGGTGTTAAAACAATTCGTAGCAAAATATAGATGATTTTATTACATATTTAAAACAATGAGATATTTAATTTATATTCAGCTTCATGGTATGCTGACTATTTTGCTTCCCAACTAACATAAGATGCGATTTCTTACCCGTTTATTTTATTTAAAATTTGAGTTTGACAGTTAGGCTTATTTATATAAATAAAATCTCTTCTTTTTTAAACATTTTAAAAAAAAATAAAATTCATTAACTTATCTAGGGCCATGTCAATTCCAACAAATAAGTATAACATAAATCGTATGTAGTAGCATTTTGCATTATTGCCTCGACGCAATTGTTAGAACGCGCTAATCGCGTTTTATAGACATGAGATTATCCCATAGTTTTGGATTTTACTAAAATAACAATTTTTTGGTTTCCCCCATATTCCCCACTTAGGGGTGCCATACCCGTTAGGGCTTTGACTTATTTTTTTGGGTGAGGAGCATTGAAATTGCTATGCGGCAACGTTCATAACCCCTAGGGTCAATAGGATTAAGCGCGTCTCTCCGCCAATACCATAATATCCATCGAAATGACGCCGCACTCTCCGATATATAAAAGCATGCAGGCTTTACAACTCTGGCAAAAGTCGAAGGCCAGAGTCATTCACCTGCTAAAACAATGCCTCCCTTGCCCTACTTAAAAGAGACGGCATCGTCAGGGTATAGCCCCTTTTAGCCCTGTCGGGTACTAGGCAATCACTTATCCTAGACCAAGAGCTAAAGAATTTTCGGCCAGCATAATGACAATATTTAATTATATTTAAAATTTGAGACTGATCATAAAGCCTTAAAATATCAATTAACAATATATTATCACATTTATTTGGAGATATTAATTCATTCAAGTGTACATAAATTAGTCAAAAAATTCTTATTAAACTATAAAAACCCAACTAAAACTAACTTTAGTGGTAAATTAAAAATAATTTCATATTATATTAATAGCTTAATTAACAAAAAACATGATCTAGATTTTTAATTAACAATGATAAAAGTAATTTTTTAATTTTAGGACTACAAGAGACTTGCATTATGGAAAATCATTGGAGAATAAATTTTAATAACTTTAATTGCATTGAAGGGTTTTATAACAAAAATGTAGCTGGAGAAAGAGGAGTGGCTATAGCATGCAGCAAAAATATGTACTTAGAACAATTAGGTGAAAGTTCTGGCAACATACTATGGGCCAACACCATATTTAATAAACAAACTCTGATTTTAGCTTCAGTCTATATACCTATTACAAATTTGAAAGAATTGCTGTAATAAAAAACTTGATTAACAGTACTGTCAAAAAAAAGTAATAGATTCAGGCACGATTCTAGACCCCTTTTGGGGGAAAAAAAGTTTGTTTGCCCCCCAAAAAAATTAAATTTGCCCCCCCAAAAATACATAGTAATTTTATGTTTGCCCCCCCCCCCCCCCCCCAAAATGCATAGTAATTTTTTTTTTGCCCCCCCCCCCCCCCCCCCAAAAAAAAAAATACTAAATTTTATTTTTTCTTTCACATAATAAAATTAAAGCTCCGCCAAAAATATCTAAAAAATATTATTTTAAAATATTTACTTTTTTTAAAAAGTGTTTTCATTCATCAACACTTCTCATCCGCTAGTGAAATCAAACTAATACAGAAATTATTTCTGTTGTTATAAGATATATAGAAAAATTTGATTTTACAGGAAGCTTTATATTTGTGAAATCAATCCATAAAACTGATGCCTAAGAAATTTCCTCACTTGTCAACAATCTTTTGATAAAATATAATCTAGAACCAAAGAACCTGATCGCACAATGCTACGATGGGGCAAACGTAATGCCCGGGGATAAAGGTGATGTTTGTTTCTAAGCAAAATAGCTGGACAACATGTCCCGTATATTCACTGCTTTAACGACCGATTGCATCTTGTTGTAGATTGTCTTAAAATTTTAATTGAAGGGAAAGATTTTTTTGATATTTTTTCAACATGATGCAATCAAGGAAGTTAGTGAATGCGGGACCATACCCCGGCTGTTGCCCCATCGGTGGTGTGGTCACTACGACGCCATTTTTTCTCAAAAATTACATGAAAATATTAAATACTCTTTTGAAAATTAAAAATAAAATGATTTTTATATCTTTAGGTCACAGGGCCGAAGCGTCGAGGTTTTTTGACCATATTTATAATCATCAATTTATTTTTTTTGTATTTATCATTTTAAAAATTATTTTATTTATTAAAAATAATTAATGATAATGCAAAACGATTTATGTTTCTAAAACTTTTGATTTACACCATTGTTTGTTAGAAATTAGACAATTAAGAAATACAAATACATTTGAAGATTTATTCAAAAACTGTTTTGATATATATAATACTTTTTTGAATGACAATAATTTATTTATAGATAAAAAAAACTAAATCTAAAAAATTTTCTGATTTTTATTTATTTTCTACTTATAAGTTTGAGAATAATTTAAATTTTAATGATGAATTAAAAAGTATTTATTTTAATATTATTGATTCTTTTGATAATAGATTTTTTACCGATAATATTTATTTAGAACTTAGATTCCCTTTATAATGATTATCCTTTTTTTAGATATAAATAAATTAGAGCCTCTTTTAAAAATAAGTAAGATTAATAAAAATTCATTATCTTAAGTGACGTAGCCAAATTTTTAATAAGAAAACTTAATAATTACAAAGAATGTGTTACTACTGATTTTGTTAAATTTTTATATAATTACAAAGATGCGTTTCCTAATCTATTTAACATTTTTTCTATAAGTTTGTTATTTGGCTCTCAACGTCGAGTTGTGAGGCCACATTTTCTTCTTTAATGGATAATAACGGCTGACAACTAGTGACCTGCTTAAAGGTGATTTATTTCTTTTAAAACACGAAAAATCATTAACTAGGGGCGTTGAATTTTGATGAATATTGTAATTTAATTAAAATCCTCTAAGATAAAATAGTTTGATCAATACGATACACTGCTCATAATCAGCTAATTATTGCTTACTATTTTAAGACATGGCTGCAAATTTTTTTTATGCGCGTTATTCATGTTTTATTTAATTTTTTACCCTAATATTAATTACTAGTTATATCTAACCAGTGTTTTTTCAAATATATTCTTCCAAATTAGCATATACAATTTGTTTTCATGATAATCAATCTTCATATTTTTATTTTTCATGCGTATTGATACCAAATGATAAATTATACTTACAATTAATTTCCAAATCTCATATCTTTTTAAGCAATTGATTTTAGTGAAAACAATTAATTTTAATTCACATATCCAATTTGTAAACGCAATCATTTTTTTTTATTTTAAGAATATAATAAATTACTTAAAAATAAAAATTTTGAACATGGATTCAATTGTTGTACATGTACGAATTTTTTTTTCCCCCCAAAGTGGAAGAGCTAGAATCGGGCCTGAATAGATTTAACTGGCCAATTGTTATAATGGGGGATTTAAATATGGGAAAGATGAGGCACAGGTTCTTGTAAAAATTAATTCTAACCGAAATAGGGACATGTTTACTCTTGTTGAAAAAAGTGAGTTTTTGTAGAAAACACTTAAAAAATCAAAGAGTTTCCACAGTGTATTATTTCATTGTATATAAGCATTCTTTAAATTTTTCCCTAATAACTAAGGAGTCTTGGAATTTATCTGACCATTTTCCCATTAGTATTGAAGCAGAAGTTTGCTTAAAAGATAAAATTCAACAAAAAAAACATTGGGCTCCACCATTAGGTTTTGTAATACTAAGGTAAAAGATAACTATTCAAATATTATTCACCATATTAAGTTTAGTGTCTTAGAAGATTTAGGGGACTCTCAAGATTTAAATACTGAAGGATAATTTGACTAACACTATTTTAAAGGTTGCCACTGATTTAAAACTTACTAAAACAAATTCGCGTCAAAAGAAAAAATTTTTTCTGTCAAAAAAAACTTAGAAACAAAATTTTGTACAAAAACTCGTTATATAAAAAATAGTTTCAGTCTAAAAATAAAAAGTGCATGTTGAAAATTTGAATATTAAAAAAGAGGTAAAAAATCTTTTAAAAGCAGAAAAAAATGTAGCTTGGAATAAATTTTTATTAAAAGGTGTTGAGGATAGAAAAAATAATCCAAAAGCTTTCTTTAAATGGTTCAAATATTTTACTAAAGGTCAAAGTACACTTAACACTGGCCCAATTAGAGATTCGTTTGGTGTTTTACAATCAGATCAAGAATCAATTAATTTATGTTGGAAAAAATATTATACCAATCTTCTCAAAGATATTACTGGCCACAGTGGGTCTAAGGAAGCGTGGGTTAATGTCTCGTGTAAAGTTAATTCTGCTGATAGATACGCCTTTTACATGGGGGGAAATTATTAAGGCAATTATATCTATACCTTCTTCCAAGGCCCAATGCCCCGATTCTATATCTGCTAGAATTCAAAAGTTTAAGCTTAGACTCCTCGGCCCCAACACCATCATAATATTTGGGTAAATGCGTTTTTTTCTGAATAAAATATATACTCAAGGTGCAGTACCAGACCAATGGAAGCTCGCCAAATTAGTTCCTATTTCAAAAAAGGATTTAACTTTAATGGACAATTATCGTGATATTTCTCTTATATCGGTTGTTTCAAAAATTTTGGCTACCTTAATTTATAAAATATTCGTTAGCTTCTTGGAAAGTAACAATTTAATAAGCAGAGAACAGGCTGGCTTTCGTGAGTGCATAGGTCAAGTCATTTCATTGTTTGAGATTTTCACTAGGCGTAAGTATAGCAATTTGTCAACACATTTAGCCTTTATCGATTTCAAAAGGCATATGATACGGTACCGCATCAAGCCCTTTTTAAAAAACTTTACTCTATAGGAATAAGAGGAAAAATTCTGGCCACAATTGAGGACATGTATCGAGGTACCGCTTTTCTAACACCTTTTAACGACTCTGACCCGGTTATACTGGAAAGAGGTCTGAGGCAAGGCTGTCCGCTATCTTTTATTCTTTTTTATATTTATATTAATTATATTTTCAACGATATACCAAGTAATTTGGGAGTTAGTGTCCCAAATGTAAATATAAGCTAAAAGGTTTATTATTCGCCGACGATCTGGTTTTTTTTCGCAGAATCATGTGAGGATCTTAAAACAATGCTCTACCATCTTGAAAATTGGGCTAATAGGTGGGAAATGGTAGTTGGAGCTGGAAAATGTGGCATTATGATAAACAATCCCTTAAATGCAACTTCGTGCGAGTGGTCAATTCGGGGAAACTCTATACGTCAGGTATCAAACTATAGATATCTGGGTCTTTTAATAAATGAGGACTTTAATATCGACAAGATTATTGAGGAGCGGGCGTTAAGGGGAATGAAGGCTCTTCATCTCTACGGTCCGTTCCTGCGGTCCAGCTCCATACCAATAAATGTTAAATCTCTTATTTATGTTTCAGTCATTCTACCCATTCTAACTTATGGAGCGGAATTATTTGGTCTTCTCTCTAATAAATCGTTGTCCCCGCTTTCGAAGACTCACGATCAAGCCATTCGCTGGATGATCGGAAAATTTGGGAAAAGACTAATTGGGCCTAAACTTCACTTGTACTTAGACCTCAATATTAGTACTTTTGACGTTATACAAAAAAAATCCGTTTCTTTTTAAAATCTTAATATAGTAAAACATTTATAAAAGATCTAGTCCTATCAAAACCTAAGTCTCGCAAATGGACGTGGGTTTCGCGTTGCTCTAGGTATTTTAATAAAAACAAAATATTATTTAATCGAGACCCAAAAATTATTTCAAAATCATTTGGTCTAAACCTTGACAAAGCTAGTCTTAGCGAAAGTAAGTAAAAAAATGACACATTGTTTAAATCGTACAGAAACCCTTTTTAATTTTCTTTAAAAAAATTAAAAAATATTGTTTGCATAGAGTTTTCTTTCGGCTGCAAACTTCTGCTTTATATGAGGACAGGTAATTTGTGGAATTTTAAAAAAGCAAGACTATTAAGACAAGTGACTTCGACTGTCCGTGTTGTAAATCAGTAGTTGATGACCCACTTGCTTATTTCTTTCTCCACTGCTCTGCCTTGCATGAATTTAAACGCTTATACTTGCATGAATTAATATCTTCAAATAAATGTGATAATTTATTGTTAATTGATATTTCAGGGCTTTTTGATCAATCTCAAATTTTAAATATAATTAAATATTGTCATTTTGCTGGCCGAAAATTTTTTAGCTTTTGGTATAGGTTAAGTGATTGCCTAGTACCCGACAGGGCTAAAAGGGGCTATGCCCTGACGGGTATGCCGTCTCTTTCAAGAGATGTAGGGCAAGGGGGCATTGTTTTAACAGGTGAATGACTCTGCCCTTCGAATTTTGCCAGAGTTGTAAAGCCTGCATGCTATAATATTCCGGAGAGTGCGGCGTCATTTCGATGGATATTATGTTATTGGCGGAGAGACGCGCTTAATCCTATTGACCCTAGTTATTAACGTCACCGCATAGCAATTTCAATGCTCCTCACCCAAAAAAAAACCCCACGGGCAAAGCAATGAATATTGCCGATAGGTTAAATAGTAAGATTTGCACGCACGCCGGCGACCTTGGTTTTTAGCCTAGGCTCTTACATTAAGACATATCGTTTAAGACCTACTGCCCAAGCAGGCCACTCAGAAGCTTTAAAGTGGTTGCACATGTATGCTATTTTTCCGAAGAAAAATAGCTACTGTGGACGGATTCGAACTCGCAACCTTCTGCGTCTAATGCAGAAGGTTTGCCACTGAACCATTTAAAATGTACGGAGTAAATTGACCAAGAGTAAAAAGATGTAAAAATCAATCGTTAGTTGATATTACCAAATTGTGTTTGTATTTGTCAAGCTGCTACTATGCCTTACTGGTTCCCTATAAAGTAGGTTGTGAATATGGTTTTAAATCACTAATTGTGTATCTTTTCTATAGAGATCATTTTTTCTAAATATTATTATAATAGCCCTAAGGTATAACTTAATAATTGCAACCATACTCGGAACCTTGAAGCATTTTATATTGTGCAGTGGCCAATGTGCCCAATATTTTTAATCATATTGAGTAAAAACATTTTTATTGAGGCAATGATTTTATAGCAATTTTTAAATTACACAGTTCAACAAATATCAATGTTAAAAAATAAGTTATGAAAACACAAAAGCAAACATTGATATTCTTTTCTCATATGTATTTTTCGTTTTTCATAGTTTCTTCCGCTAGGCTCCTTAGATCCATATCGAATATGGCTTTTTATGACAAATTGGCCGTTTTTGCGACCTCAAGACCACCCTAAAAAGAAAAAATTTAAGAATCTTTTTGTCATATAAAAATCCCTTGTAACTTATAATTATCGTCTCAAATAATGAGAAATAAATTTTTTAGTATATCAAGCTCATACCTAAGCATTTAGATTATACAGAATATATTGGGTCCAAACTTAAATACGACACGATGTATTATCGGTTTTTAATAAAATTACTAAATAAAGTTTAAATTAAATAGTATAACTGTTTATTTTTGAATCTCTTTTGTTTTTTTTTACATTTTTACTAAAATTTTCAATGTTTATAGCTAACTTACTAAGTAAAACGGTAAACGGATATGAAAATCTATAAGATGTCTGTAGTTAGCTCATAACTCTCAAAAATTTGATGACCTGTGTTATACATTTTACATTAAAATGATACCTAATATTATTGTAAAAAAATTAACACTTCTAAGATGTGCCAGGGGGCCCTTATAGTTCTTCGAAATAAAAAAAATTTTAAATTATACATAGGACTCAATTTTTGTCTTTAGTGGCTTAATTATAGTGATGTTGGACAAATTTTGCTTATATTTGTTGCCTATATTTTTGGCTTAGACCTACCAAAAAAGTATATTCTTATTAATAGACTCAAAACTTGACTTCAGTTTTTTCTATCTGAAAGCTAATATTAAGCAACAAGGCTCTAATTTTGTTGGCCTATCTAATATTAAATTGATATTATTGCATTTTATATTTTTATGTCAAAGGGAATTTATATAAATAAAATTATTTAGAAAGAAAATATCTTATACTTTTTGGCCAAAATAAATTTTGTTTTTGCAATTTGAAAGGAAAACTCCTTATAACAGGAGAAATTTATTCGCCTACACACATGTAATTTGAAGATAGAGTAAAAATAAGCTTTTTATTAAATTTAAAATACAATATTTGGAAGTTAGATAAAAAAATTAAATAACAATAAAATTAAGAATCAATGGGTACACAAAAACTTAAATATCTTTTTGGTAAAAATATGCACAGTTACTTAAAAAGTTGAAGAGATATAATCAGGTACATGTAAACTAAATTAATCCATGAAACTTTTTATTATTAAAATTGTGGCCTAACAACGCGACGTTAAAGAGCCAAATAACAAACTTATTGAAAAATTGTTAAATAAGTTAGGAAACGCATCTTTGTAATCATATAAAAATTTAACAAAATCATTACTAACACATTCTTTGTAATTATTAAGTTTTTTTATTTAAAAATTTTTGGCCTCGTCATTTTTTTAGATAATTAATTTTTATCAATATTACTTATTTTTATAGGAGGCTCTAATTTATTTATATCTAAAAAAAAAGGAAATTCAAATTTATAAAGGGAATCTAAAGATTTTAAATAAATATTATCGGTAAAAAATCTATTATTGAAAGAAACAATAAATAAATTAATAATATTAAAAAAAATACTCTTTAATTTATTATTAGTATTTAAATTATTCTCAAACTTATGAATAGAAAATAAATAAAAATTAGAAATATCTTTAGGTTTAGTTTTTCTTTTATCTATAATTAAATTAGTTATTTAAAAAAGTAATATATATATATATATCAAAACAGTTTTTAAATAAATCTGTAAATGTATTTTTAATTCTTAGTTGTTTAAATTATAACAAACAATGGTAAATCAAAAGTATTAGAAACATAAATCGTTTAGCATTGAATTTGACCAAATTATTTTTAATAAATAAAATAATTTTTCAAATGATAAATACAAAAAAATAAATTGATTTATAAATATGGTCAAAAAACCCCGACGCTTCGGCCTTGTGACCTGAAGTTATAAAAACATTTTTATTTTTAAAAGAGTATTTAATATTTTTATGTAAAAAAAAAAAACAATGGCAGCGTAGTGATCACACCACCGATGGGGCAACAACAGGGGTATGGTCCCGCACTCACTTACTTACTTGATTGCATCATGTTGAAAAAATTTATGAAGGGAAGAAAAATTATCAAAAAAATCTTTCCCTTCACTTAAAATTTTAAAACAATCTTTTACAACAAGTTGCAATCGGTGGTAAGCAGTTAATATACCGGACATGGTGTCCAGCCATTTTGCTTAGAAAAATTAACACCACTTTTTCCCGGGACATTACGGTCGCCCCATCGTAGCATTGTGCAAAATCAGGTTCTTTGGTTCTAGATTAAATTCTAACAAAAGATTGTTGACAAGTGAGGAAATTTCTTTGGCATCAAATTTGTGAATTGCTTTCACAAATATACAGCTTTGTGTAACATCATATTTTTCTATATATCTAATAAAAACAGAAATAATTTGTGTTAGTTAGATCTCTTTAGCGGATAGAAGTGCTGGTATGAATGAAAACACTTTATAAAAAAATATAATTATTTATAAAATAATAATTTTTAGATGTTTTGGGGGGAGCAAATTTAATTTTATGGGGGTGAAAGAAAAAATAAAATTTATACGTATTTGGGGGGGGGGGGGGGGCAAAAATAAAATTTCTATGTATTTGGGGGGGGGGGGGGGCGGGGGCAATTTAATTTGGGGGGGGGGGAGGTAGGGCAATGCCTTCCCCCAAAAGTGGTCTAGAATCGTGCCTGGATATAATAAACGTAAAAAACAAATGTCTAAGAATTTTCATATTTAAAGAAGTTAAATTGATAAATTCAAACTTCAAATAATATTTAAAACCCATATTACAAGTCCTATTTAGGTTAGGGTGTCAAATAATTCGTATAACCTAATTAATTATGTAAGAGCCACTATTACACAGATACACAAATTTTTAAAAGTTATGAGCTAACTACAGAGATCATACCTGCCATCTTAAGGTTTTTCAAATCCGTTTACCATTTTTAATCAAACTTAGTAAGTCAGCTATAAACATTAAAAATTTTTATAAAAAATGTCAAAAAAAAATCAAAAGCAAAAATAAAAATAAATTAAAATATACAATAGCTAAACTGTTAAAAAAGCAAACTTTAAATAATTAGGCGATTATATATCGTGTCTTATTTAGGCTTGGACGCGGAATATTCTGTATTATCTAAATGCTGATGTAAATGCTTAATATACTAAACATTTTATGTCTCATTATTTAAGATGATAAATATAAGTCAAGTGATTAATATAAAAAAATTCTTACATTTTTTATTTAAAATATTTTTGAGGTCGCTAAATTTGTCAATTTTGTCAAAAAAAAAGCCATTTTTTGTTATGGACGGATATTAATAGCCAAAGGCGGAAGAAAATACAAAAAACAGTACATAAGAAACAAGGCCATCATGGGGATTTATGCTTTTATGTATGAACTTAATTTTTCTAACATTAATATTTGTTAACTTATGTGATTTGAGCGAGATTAACATACAAGTGATTCAAGTTTCCCATATTTTTTTAAGTTTATTCGTTTAAGTAATCTTGAAATCGCAAAATTATTTAATTTGATTAAATATGGTCATTTTTTCGATATACTAAAACTGCCACTCGGAAAGAAACTCCTGAAAACAATGTATATAAAGGTCACCAGGAGGTTTATTTACCCCGGTGTCATAATTACTTTTCTCGCACACTGTTTTATATCGACCTGTGTAATTATTTAAATAAAAATTTATATAAATAGCCCTGATTATTAATTAAATTATTATTGAAAATTACAAAATGTGGGCCTTTGGATTTTTTAACAAATATAAAAGATGCTAAAAACCCCGAGTTTGGTTATTGATTTATAATAGCGAATTCTCTTAGCTAAAATAAATTATTTGAATATTTCTAGACAATAAAACAAGATTAAAAACCTTTAAACAAATTACCTTACCAATTGTATTAATTTTATGAGAAACAATATTGTTTAGCCTGGCATATATAAGGCATGCAGATATATGAAAGATGATCATATGTTTATTTTCAGTACATTATTAGATAAAAGAGAATATACACGCACGGCAGTGTAAAATTAATAAAAAAATAAAACTATATGTTGGTCAATCACAAGGACAAAAAAGGAGGGGTTCAGCCTGGCATATATAAGACATGCAGATGCATGAAAGATGATCATATGTTTACTTCCAGTACATTATTAAATAAAAGAGAATATACACGCGTACTTAATATTTTATTAATTCAAGCACATTTTTTTACTTATTACCGAAACAAAATTTAATTATAATTTAAATCCTGTTTTTATTTTGGTTTTCTGCGTTAAGCTCTTCCAAAATATTTTTCATATAAAATTTTGTCATGGAAATTTTGCATTTGTGACTTCTTATGCTCATACTAGGTTCAAATTCGATGTAAGTAGTGGGCAAACTTTTGATTTTTCAGTTAAATATAATTATAATTAATGATTGAGTAATCTGATGTGATTAAATAAATTAAAAAAGCTCTGGTCGGCATTTTAAAGGCGCATTTAGTATATATGTGTCACCGTCCAAACGCAATATCGCTGGCAGAATATTGTTTGGACTTGACCTCAGCTTCAATATACCGCCCGCGGAATATTCTTGGAGGTATAGTCAACGTCTGAAACGCATTTCCGCCGACACAATATTGCTTGGACCTCAGCGCCTAAAGCCTATATACCGCCGAAAAATTTTGCATAATTTAGCGAGAAAATTTTAAAACTTGGAAAGAGGTAATTTTTGCTAAAAATCCATGATTTTTTAATATTAAAAAGATTTTATTTATAAGATATCCAGCATTAATATGTTATAATATCAAATTAACAATGTTAAATATAATTAATAAATTATAAACAATATATTGTATGTAAAATATAAAAGAAGTAATTTTAAAAAATTCTATTTAGACCTTAAAATTTTTATATTGTGTTAAGTTAATATTATTTTTTAAATTAGGTTGTACCTAACAATTAGTTATAGCAGTCAAGACCCAAAAACTCGCCCGGCCTTGCAGTCCACACAGAAAAGTGGTCCAAAATGAGCCAAAATTTAGAACGGGCGGGGCCTGAATCAGAAGAAAAGTCACTGGGAGGGCCGGGATGATTATGAATTTCATTCTTCTTTATTTCTCTTTAAAATTATAACAAAAATAAAAATGATAAAATTCTTATCACGAGATAAAGGGTATTACAACCCTCTGTTTTATAGATAAATTATTTTTAAAGCAAAAAATCTTTAACTTGATTAAATTATCGGGCCATACTTGTATATTCTGGCGAAATCGGGGGTCTAAATTAAAAAACCAAATTACCGCATTGGCCAGGACCTCACAGTGCGGTTTGAACCAATAAAAGTTTACCTGGTCAAGTTTAAAGAAATTATCAATTTTTTTAAATGTGTTTTTAGAGGTGCATTCAGAGTTAACTACATTTTTTAAAAATTTACATAGAAGGCATTTTCAAGTCGCGAATATTGATTATTATTAAAATACTATTTCTGAAGCATTTAAAAATTTATTAAAAAAAATTAATTAATCAAACCTATTTCTAAACTGTTATAAACATTATCACTTTTTAGGTAACTAAGCTCAAATGATAATGCCGTTTTTTTATTTTAAAGATCGTACTAAGGGCCACCTTAAAAAATATTAAATTTTTTTAAGTTACCAAATAATTAAAGTCAAGTTTAGACACAAATAGCTCAAAAAACGTATCTTTAAATTTTCTGAAAAATTTATAAAATATGGCCCTTTAATAATGTTAATAAATATATGGTTTCAAAATATTGGGACCGGCATGACTTGTAAAAATATTTAAAAAAAAAATTTTTTTGCCCTAATTTTGGGAAATATTTATGCCCTTTGCAATATATTAGAAAAGGCCAATGTGCCAAATTTGAGAGTATACAAAAAGCAGGACGTATGGGCAATTATTTTAGACCATAATAGTTTGATTTATTTGATTAATACTATTGTTAAATTTACAATGAAAAAGTGAACGTCAAAACCGGATAAAGTGAAAAATTTGCCTGTTTTCAAAATTGACTTTTTGGTTAACCAGCCAACCTTTTTTTAATATTTAACATGCATTTTATAAATAAAATATCGCTCAATAACATGTAATAGCCCCAACTTTATTTATTGAATTTTGACGCTTCTACAATTAAAAAACAATTTGCCAAAAAACAGCAAACTTTCAGGTGTCAAAAAACTAATACAGATTGTATTCGTATGTGCAAGCTTATTTTATTACACAGGTCAATAGTTTTTTGAGAGTTATAAGTTAACAACAGACATCAAACCTGTCATCTTAGGGAATATTCCGTTTACCATTTTTCCTAAACAAACTTAGTTAGTCAGTTATAAACATTGAAAATTGTAGAAAAAAAAGTCAAAAAACCAAAAAAGATTCAAAAACAAAAATAATTAAAATTTTATTTATGCATATTTACAATAGTTAACCTGTTAGATTAAAACTTCAAATAATATTTTCATTTAAAACGATATATATCGTGTCGTATTTAAGTTTGGACGCGAAATAATCTAATTGCCGATAGCTTGATAATAAATAAAATTTATTTTTATTTGTGATTAAAAATATAAGTTATAAGTGATTTTTATATGCAAAAAAAATTTTTAAATTTATTCTTTTTAGGGTATATTTAGATCTGGCAATTTGATCAAAAAAGGCTTTTGTTATAGACGGATCTTAGGAGCCAAAGACGGAAGAAACTAAGAAAAACAAAAAATATATATGAGATTTGGCCATAATGGGAATGCATTCTTATATGTTTTCATAAAATTTACGTTTCTGACATTGATATTTTTTGACCTGTGTTATTGCATATTTAACTAATAATATTTAGAACCTATAAAATCATTCATAATTTGCCTGTTTAAGTGTTAAAAAAATAGTATATACGTTTTGTATAGGAAATCTCAATAGCACGATATAGAAAAATTATAAAAAAAGGATATTATGCAATCATTCCATTATTTTAATCAAATATGTAATTAATTATCACAGGTCAACAATTTTTTGAGAGTTATGAGTTGACTACAGAGATCAAACCTGCCATCTTAGGGAATATCAAATTCGTTTACCGTTTTTCCTAATTAAACTTAGTTAGTCAGTTATAAATATTGAATATTTTAGAAAAAAAGGTTAAAAAAAAAGATTCAAAAACAAAAGTAAATTGAAAATTTATTTTTGCATATTTCCAATAGTTAAACTGTTAAATTTAAACTTCAAATACTCATTTCATTAAAAACCGATAATATATCGTGTCGTATTTAAGTTTGCGAAATATTTTGTATTATCTAAATGCCGATGTAAGAGCTTGATATATTAATAAAAAAAATTTCCATTATGTGTGATTAAAAATATAGGTTACAAGGGATTTTAATATGCAAAAAGATTTTTAATTTTTTCTTTATAGGGTATATTTAGATCTGTCAATTTCGTCAAAAAAGGCCATTTTTTGTTATAGACGGATCTAAGGAGCCAAAGACGGAAGAAACTAAGAAAAACGAAAATCATATATGAGATAGGCCATCATGGGGATGAATTTTTTTATGTTTTCTTAATAATCTCGTTTCTGACATAAATATTTGTTGACCTGTGTATTAAAAAGAAATTTTGTGTAAAAATTCGTTAGGAACACATATATAATATAGTTATAAAAAACAATGGGGTAATGCCCAAATCCATATGCCTATAGAATTAAATAATAGTGACTTTTCCATTTTTAATAGGTCTAATGCAGCTTTATTATGAAATAGTAAGATGTCAATGGAATAATTGTTGTTTTTAAACTCTAATAAAGTCGGTTAGATATACATTGTATGCCTTGTTCAGCCTTTTAAAAACATATTTGGTATTTGTAAAAATTAGTAAAAAAGACTGAATGTCTATATTTTATTTATATTAAATTGGGTCTAATATTTAGTCTTAAAATTCATCATTGAAGCTAATTCTGCCCGTTATAATCATTAAAAGTTGTTTAACCCTAAAACTGACTTCTTTTATGTATTTATAATATCAAAAAACCATATCACTATGTTTCATAAAATAATTGACTTTTTACGTTTATTTTAAGTTTGTTAATAATCATAAAAAAAAGAAAATATGTTGAATCATAATAATCTAAATAGGCCAAATATATTCTATTTTACATTTTTGTCAGATTTAACGTTTTTGAGGCTGTTTTATATAATAACTATTGAATAAAGGAAAAAAAAAATTTTACAAATTTTTTAACCTTATTATTTTCTAAAATCCTCCCAAAATTTTTTTATACAATAAATTTAACAAATTTTTTGAATTTTGCCGCGGATAAATATTGAATATTATGTACAATTTCTAATATTGTTCATCAAACTAAAAAGGACTAGTAAAAGTTAACAAATATAGGCATACAAATTTTAACTTTTTATTTTTTACACCTTAAAATTTCAAAAAACTTGGCAAACTTTTGTTTTTATTTCATAAAAAGCTATGTGTAAGTTAAAAAATGTTGGGGGAAATTTTTGTAATATAGCGATGTTTTATGTATAAAATGCATTTTAAAATTTTCAAATTGGTTTGGTAGTGACCCAGAAAGTCGGCTTTGAAGAGAGTAAAATACTCAAAATTACCATTTTTTTTGTCTGAAGTTTCCTTTTTCTTTCCAAAATTGACAATAGTATGATCAAATAAATAAAACTGTTATAGCCTAACATAATTGCCCCTATGTCTAACTTCTTATATATAATTAAATTTAGCACTTTTAAATATTTTAATATAGTGCAGGGAGCAAATTTTTGTCTGAAAATCAAAAAAAAAATTTTTTTTATTAATTTTTTAAAAAAAGTCATGTCGGTTCCAGACTTTTGAGTTCAAATATATATAAAGAATATAAAGGAGTATATTTTAGCAAATTTTCAAGAAATTTAAAAAAACGCTTTTTTAGTTATTTTAAACTGAATACTCTTCATACATTGGCGTAGGAGAGGGGGGGGGGGGGGGGTTTGGGGATGAAACCCCCTCCAAGCATGCCATATCCCCACCCAAATTAAAAATTTTTAGTGCATATCCCCCCCCCCAACTAAATACCAATTAAATATAAAATTAAATTACATTTAAAATTCCATTAATATTTGGCAAAAATTTTTTTTTGAACCCCCCCCCCCCAAGCTTTACAACTTGCTACGCCCTTGTCTTCATAAAATTTTAAAAATTTAAAATAAATTTTTTAAAACAATAAACACAAAAAAGATAAAAAAAAATTAAGTCTCTAGCTATAATACTTTTTGACTTACAACCTTCCAAAGTTGCATCAAATGTAAAAATTCACCTTGCATTTTTTTTTCTTTTGCCCCTACTTCCATCAAAATCACTTCAGGTCAAATTTCCAGATTATGAGATACCCTTAGATACTACCTTTATGCAAAATTTCAGTCAAATCAAAAGGGGTACCCTTCCCGGACGCTGGATTGAGGTGGAATTGACCATATATAATTTAGCACTGAAGTGTGCTAATTCAAATTGCTTAGATAATTGTTTAAGCGCAACCAGAATTCATTCAATGTGCAAAATATTTAAAAACAAAAATTTTAAGCATATTTATAAAGGAGTTATGAATAAATGATTAACAGATCATATGAATTTCGGAAAGTTTAATAAAATTTTTATATACTGAGCTGAGAGTATATGCACCGAGTGTCGGGAAATTGTATAAAACAGCAGTTATTCAATGTAAAAACCTAAATTCAAATTTTTAAAATTTTTCGAAAAAATGAATGAACTTTGAACGCGTAGCCCTTTGTGTAATTTTATCAAATACATATAGACCTAATCGTCTCAATAATTAGTTTAATCAAGCCATAGAGTTTTTCAAGGATATGTCACAGACGATTGAGTTTTTTTTTTGATTTTTTTATTACATATAAAATCTTTTTTTTTAGTATACTAAATTGGTATAGGTTCTTTTTGTAAAAATATTATTTTATCTTTGATTCTCAAAGTTGCAGTTAGCAGGCATTTTGTGATATTCCAATGTACCGGGATAGCGATAAACCTTAGTTAGAACGACCGCACTTATTGTTGTGTTTTATATTAATGGTAGGCAGCGTTGATCTCGGTGAGTAGTTAGAATGGGTGACTGCCAATAAATTCTTAATATACAATTCTTATACTTGAGATCATAAATTTTTTTGAGAGCTAAGACTTTCTAAACAACACAGGTTAGGGAACCACCAGCGAAATCTTAAAAAGGCAAGCCGTAGGAAATGTTACAGATTATAGCTCATGCTTATTAGGCTCCTATTTTAGATATACTTTTATATGATAAAACCTGGAGTTAGGTACTGTCTTGTAGATAATATGTTTTTTTCGTAAAACTCATATGGGATTTTATATCTTATAAAACGCGTTTTTAACGCGCATGGCGCCGAGGCAATAATACGAATACTTTTTTATAACTATTGTGTTCATATCCTCAATTTTTGGAAAATTTAAATTCAATATAAATAACATAGGCAAACCAATTTTTATTTTGCGAAAAAATAAAATGTTATTTAGCGTGGTCTAAAGGAGGAAAAAAATAAAATAATATGATATTTAAGTTGTTTTTGAACTCGCAAAGAAAAAAATTGCATACGTGCAATTTAATTTTTTTTTCTTGTGTTTTGCTCAAAGCAACAAAACTTGTTTTCCATACAACTTCTCTTAGATAGCAAAGATACAAAAATTTTATTACTTTTGGTTTGAGTCTGGGAATTTTTTTTTTTGTTTAGTAGTAAAAGTTTAATACAAGTTCATTTGAGTATGCTTATAATTTTTTTAACCAATCCGGTCAAAACACGTAGCAAAATACCTCAATTATACATTTCTTGAATAAACACTGGGGGCTATTACAATTTTTTGCTTAAATAATAGTTTAAATTAAATACATATGATTCATGGTTATTTATATGCATGGTGCCGTGACAGTGCGTTGGTTAAAATATAGGAAAATGAAACATCGATAAAGGTTCTGATCTGGCCGTGTATCCGGCCTGAATATTTTTACTTTCCCCGGAATTAGAAATAACAGCCTGTTTTTATTTAATCGAAATATAAACTAATACGGTGTTGTCGAAAAATAATCCTTACAATAAATAGCTAAAAGCAATAACAATGGCTATGAACAAAACCCATAAAAATTAAATGAGAGTTAATCCGGGTTATATTTAAAAAAATGAAACATGACTGAAGATTCATTTATTTTTTATAAAGGCTAATTTAACATTTCGCACTTAATATTATTAAATTGCCTCTTAAGATAAAAATTGAGCCTAAACTAGTCTGATCTTCAAATTATTACCATTTAATTTCCAACAACACAGCGATATATAGTTTATGGGTATTAAAGATTTCCAAAATATCTCTTCTTTTAAGAAATCCCAATTTTTTCCTTTTGAACCGGCTCGTATAGTTTATCAGACCTAAGGTTTTAGTGTAAAGATTTTTAAAAAGTTTTTATATTTTTGTCCTATAGAGGATCCATTGAATATTCTCAGCCAATTGCCGCTTAGCAAAAAAACATTACTCTTTTAACTTTTTGGTCCGACATATACATCTTATAGTTCACTCAGTGACAAAGATTCCGTGTATATACAGCTTTTTTCAAACTTTAAAGCTGCTGAGTGGCATAAATTGCAATAGGCCCTAAAATGCCTGAAAATAATGGTCATTATTAAAAATGTAAGTCGCCGGCTTGTAACTCACCATTAAACTCATCGACGATATTAATTGCTTTGCTCGGGTCAAAAAAGTTAAAGCACGCTAACGGGTTTGGCGCCTTAAAGGAATGGTATTGAGGCAAACAATTCAAAATATATTTAAAAAAAAATTGAGGCAAATAAAAATTTTGTTGAGTTGTCAGATTTTTACACTAGAGTCTGCAATTTAGTTTTTAACTAAATTTTTTTTTATAGGCATTCTTAATGCTGAAAAATTTTTGAAAAATATTAAAAAGTAAACTCTTTTCCAAGGGTTAATATGACAGGACCTAAAAGTCTAAATGTCATTTTTGGGAAGAAATTGTGGCCAAACTTCGAGATTAGGTAATAGCAGATTAATTGAGAAATTACACTTTTAGAGCTTACTTATATATACTAGCACGTTCAGAGTTTAATCTTTTTACAAAAATTTTAAAACATCGGTTTAATATTTAACAAGTTTAAATTATTTTCCGTCTTTTCTGAAATTTTGATAAGGCTTTTCTTTTAAAAAACGTGCTTTTAACTATGGCACCAAGACAGGAATGACTTTGAATAATTATGACACATGTGTTTTTTTACTCATCTTCCAAAAAAAAATTAAAACGAAATAAGGCAGTTAACTTCACTCTTAAAATAATTGCGTCTTAAATTTGAAAAAAACCCCTTAAAACAAGGTATTAATTATTTATGATCCTCTCTACAATTTGAATCGCAAATAAAAATCTCAAAATAAAATATACCTTATGTGCCCGAATAGCTATCACCTACCATAAAGATCATATTTTTTCCCATTAATTATAAGTACAAATACAGATATCCTTTGATACTACCTCCATATAAAATTTCAGCCAAATCATAGGGGTACCCCTCCCAGACTTGTTAGAAAGAGGTGGAATTGACCATATATACTCTCTGCAAAGGTTTATTATAAGTAAAGGTATAAGATTTATATATATCAATTATGTTTTCAAGGGGCCGTATTTTTAAGGCCCGGCACGCTCGAAAATTTTATTAGGCCCGGCCCGAATAATTATTTTTTAGCCCGTGATGAGCATCATTTGATTTAAAGTAATTATTTAAAAAATATAATAAGAATATGAAATTAGAATTATGTCTAGACGTCTATAAACCTACTTATCTAACTATTATTTGCAATAATTATAGCGCAAAAAAATAGGCAAAGCATCAAAAATTTTCGGCCCGGCCCGAGTCAAAAATTAAATAAAACGGTTCGACCCGCCCGACTTATTTTTTATAATTAGGCCCGGCCCGGCACTACATTTCGGGCTTCGGGCCGACGGCATCGGGCCGGACGGGATTTCGGGTCCCGACATACACTAATATTAATAGCTCTGGATAGTTTCCTAACTAATTTCTTAAGTATTAACACATGTTTCATGGCTACCGAAATGCTTTTTGCTATACAGTTTTAGCGTCCTTTTAAATCATAATTTTACCTTCTTGTTTTTTTTTAAACAAAAAAAAACAAAATAAAACTAGACAACGCCCAAGAGGTAATTAAAAATACTTTATACCATTTGTCTCATTAGTCGAAATTTCGCATTGAAAATTGGGCTTAACTATGTTCGCATTTGATATTACCTGTATTAATAAAATGTTCAGAATATTATCAATTACATTATTCTTTTAGCAAAAATTACATCACAGCTTTAGCAGTAATTTAAGCCCATAATATTTTTAAGTTTCAAAATGGCCTGACGACCTAGAGCATAAACATTGTGTTCGACACTTCAAGTTGTTTGAGACGCTAAGCCTGGCTCTGAATTCAAGAGAAAATGGGAGGGACAACATGTTTTATTTTTCCCATACCTAATGAAGGCTTCGCTCAAAAAGTATTATTAACCAATGTCAAACACATGAAATTTAAATTGAGGATGCCAACAAATCTATTTTACCATTAGGGGATATTGAACCAGGAATAAGAAATGGAATAAGCAATTCATTTTCGGTCAAAAAGGAAATATTAACAAAATATTAAAAAAAAAAGAAGAAATAATTATGAAAAACTAAAATTATATAGATCTCTTGTTTTTCACAAAAATACATATTTACGCAAATACAGATAGATTGTTGATTTTTTATCATTTACGATAGCGCCATTATACATTAAAACATATCTGTATTGAGCTTAAAGATATTTTTAAAAAAAAATTGCAAATAAAGCATTAATAAGAACCCAGAAATTACATTCGTATAAGAATTTAAAAAAACACGTCTTTCTAACATATATCTTCCCGTGTAAGATTCACTGTTTTATTAAATCAAACAGGTCAAAAAATTTCAGTCATTGTTTTTTAAGGGTCAAATCTAAATATTCGATATTTCTCTTTGTCCAACAGATCATCAAAATATTGGTCAACTTAGGCTATATTAACAGTGTTTGCAACTTTAACGATTCTTAAAAAAAAAATACAAAATTTTAATCTTCAGTCATGCTAATTGGGGCAGGAGATATTAATAAAAATTCGGGATATAGAAGGTTTGTGCAGCAAATTTAAGATTAATGAAAATAACAGACGACTACCCAATTAAATATATTAAACAAAATTAATCAGTTTTTTAATTTATTATAATAATAAAAACTGATGCATATTTAAGGCTAATTTTATTTTACCAGGTCAGACGACCTTGAGGGCATGTAAACTTGGTTGTGTTATACAAGTAAAGTTAAGCAACGTTGACTGGTTAGTAGTTAGATAGGTGACCGCCATCGAATCCCCCAGTCGTTCATTTATCTGAGAGTCTAGAATAATCTAGGTCACCGGTGTATTCCCTGCTGTAGAGATAAAAGGTGCAGAGCCATTACGTGTATGACGTCCCCTAGGAAAAAAAGGTCTGAAAAGAATTCTATACTACAGCCAGCTTAACTTAAATTCAATATTTTTAAATATCGTTTAAAGTTTTTTATAACCCAGGTAAACAGATTTTCGAGATTTATAAGCTAACAATGATCATACTTTCCGGAATTTAAATCCGTTTACCGCCCATCAAACTTAGAAAGTCGGCTATAAACATTGTAATTTAAAAACGTCAAAAAAGAAACAAAAACAAAAAAAATATTGAAATTTTTTTTTTTTGCATTTATAAGTTATATTCAAATTCCAAATAATATTTTATTAAAAACCGATGATAAATTGGGTCATATTTAGGTTGGGGTGCCAAACATATTGTATATGCCAAACATATTGTATAATCTATATGTTGATGTAAGTGCTTGGATATACTCAATATTATATTTCATATTATTTGAGATAAATAATGTAAGTTACAAGAGAATCAGAAAAAAAATTCTTAAACGTTTCCCAGCTTGCGAGGGATATAAAGTAATCAAGTTTGTATTTAACCTTCCTTCAAATAGGTTTTCTAGTCTATGATACTAATTACCATGTTTGCCAAGTAATTAAGCCAAACGAGCATCGGAAGTTTTTTTATGTATATGGCAACATAATATTTTACAAGCGCAAAATAAACATTAGTATGATGAACATAAGGGGGTGTAGCTTACAATTTATATATGTAGTTATAGACTGCCTAATTCAAACCTAAAAACAAACCAATTCTGATTTTGGTCGGCTTTTGATATCTGGAAGAAACAAAGTTCTATTCAAATGGATTTTTGTCTAAAAAATTACAATAAGGACTGTTGCAAATGGGTGGGCTTGTCATTTTCCCATGTTCGAATCTCCAAGATATCAATTTTTTATTGTAATTAAATAGGCCTCACCCCGATTTTATAGACCCAAAAATTTACTAGATTGCAGATAGCCCAGAGTAAGCAGGCTCGCGGCACGCACCCTAGATTTGCTCTGGCCTAAAGACTTAGCCAAAAAAAAGTCACAGTAAAGAGCTTACAATATATTTAGCTCAGGTCATGATTTATTCTTTTTCCTTTTTCCCCCTAAAAATGAGTTTAAAATTACATGACTCATGGTTTTTTAAATGCACAATGCAACCGACTTTAGGCAAATTGAAAAACGTATTTATGGTGGATGTGGTCAATGTGTAAATTTCTCAAAAATAAAACAAAAATTTAGAACGTCATTATGAAAGGCACAAAAAAATAATTGCTGATAATAAGGGTTTTTGAAATGGGCCGGGCGAATTTTGGATTTGATTTGTTAGTTGATATACATTATTAACTGGACCCAGTTTTTTTATAAGGGCCAAATAAACACAGTGTTTTATAATTTAAAGTTTTGTTTTGAATACTTCTTTAGGATTTTTTTGAGTAAAGTTT